>JAKLNC010000018.1:174555-204518 GCA_022813145.1 Barbatosphaeria neglecta | reverse complement strand
CCCCCCCCCCCCCGCCAGAGCTGATCCGGGAGACGCAGCCCCGTGCCCCGATGCTCGCGGCCGTTCCCTCTCCAGCAAATCAATTCCGTCCCCTCGGCCAATACTGGGCGCCTTGGGCCACAAGCAGCGGTGATCGCCAATCAGCTCGTCGATCGCCCCTCCCCCCCCGAATCAGCGCCGAGAGGGCAATTGGCCAGTGGTGTTCGGCCGCTCGCTGGCCGCCTTTGCCTGAGAGGGGAGACCGTTTGTGGATGGGCTTCATGGGTCACTAAATGAGTGTGCTGTGCGACGGGGCGGTCAATAGTGCTGCCAAGGCGCCGCGGGCGAGCGAGCACGAGTAGGAGCGACAGAGCTGCTATCCTGGCGATGACGATCGTTGCCCCCTTCCCTGCTCGTGCTGCTCGTGCTGCCGGTGCTGCCGCTGCCCAGCCACTCCGGGCGCGCGAGCGCCCCTCCCTCTGGCCCTTCCCCTGAACGGGCATCCACGGCCCTTGGCCATGGGGGAAGAGGATGGCCACATACGGAGTACGGCGTGGCGCGCATACGCGCGCGAACACCCAACGCACAGCTCGACAAGGGGCCGTGCTTTATTGCCTACCGGGCTCCGGGCAGATCCTGCAGTTCTAGTGGGAAACCTGAGTACTATGGAGTACCGGCGTGCTACTTACTACAACGCCGTCGGCAGGGGGCCTCGCGAGTGGCTTGGCCAGGCGGTCCAGCTAGACCAGGGTCGGGAGTAGGGATGCAGAGACGACACAGAAGGGACGGGCGAGCGAGGGGGAGGCTCTTGTTGATCATCATCGCGATTTCTAAATCTGCTGCCCAAACGGCCCTTCGGCTTCGCTGCCGGACGCCTCGTCATCATTTCTTCGGCCCTCGGCGAGGCAGTTGCTTGGCTAGGCAGATCCCGTTTCCTCGGTAGACACTACACCGCGAAGGCATTTGTGTGCGAGGGAGATCCGTGAGGGACCGCCACTGCTCCTGCTGCTGCCCCTGCTGCTGCTGCTGCCACACCTGCCTCGTCGATATCCACTCAGCCTGCCTTGTGGATCGCCTATCTGCCTGATTGCTAGGCAGCCTGCCTACCTGCCAGCCTTCCTGACCGCCTGTCTGTAAGGATACTGCTCGGCTTGGCATCCCTGCCCACCTGAGCCTCCCGCAGCGGCCTTTCCCCCTATCCACTTCCGGATTGGCCCTTAGAGTCTTATTACACCGATGACATTCACTCCTCTCTACTGATTTCACTGCACCTAGTGTCCGTCCCGTCGTTACTGCTGTCGGGGCTGCCAAGAAGACGGATTGCAAGCGCATGTCCCTGTCACTCGGCGTTTGTCAGGTGTTAACTAGGTAGTGGGTAAAGCGTCCGGGCCAGCTACCTACGTACCTACCTAGCTTTGGGAAGCTCGGCCGATAGAACGGCGCGAACACACGTCCCCCGATGGGGAGCGGGACTGGACGGCAGAGGCGAGGAGGACGGGAGACAGGTGAAATGCTCGGCCTGTTTGCTCGCTGGCCGACGATGATCCTTCTCCTGCTCCACACCCTCGCTCCCCCAACCACCCCGTGCCGTGAACTGGGGCGGACGGAGAAGGCAAACGGAAGGAAATCTCAGAATCAACCTACTGAGAACCCCCTCCCCGGAAGAGCTCGTCACCTCCGTTTGGCGCTGGCTCGTCTTTCTGGATTCTCCCATTGTCAGCCTTTCTAGCCCGGTAGGGACCAAGCTCCCTGAACCCTACTTTCCCTCTAAAAAAATAAAAGCCACCGTTACACACTACGTATGGCAAAAATCATTCTTCAACGCAGCCCCTCCCCCCCCCCCCCAAAGTGGACTCGACGGTGCGTAGGGTCAAGTCCGTTACGAGTCGCTTAGGGCGTCGACTTTTTTGTACATCGTGACTCCCTCGACACTTGGAGGCATTTGCTACTAGAAGGAAGAAACGGCTATAAAACGAAGGATTGTGGAGCAAACGGCTCTCTTCACCCCCCACTGACATGATAGGAGACAATAAACGGAGGGAGGCCAAAGAAGCTAGATCGTGTTCCACTCGAGTCATGGTCGATGATTATGCGCCCGGATCACACATACCCCCCGTGCCCATTACGCGAATGGAATCAGGGCTCAACATCCCGGCATTCGCCGTAGGTGCCAGTAATCACCTAGGTAGACAATACCTAGCTACGTACCTAGCACACACCTCAGTCACGCAGGTATGTAGCTTAGAAGGTCTGAGTGGCTAACCTGCTCGCAGCCCACATCCCCTCTCTCCTATTTGCTCCCGAGGGCACCCACCCCCTTCCCCCATCGTAACCGGCCATCCTCCCGCGCCCCCCCCTTGTCCTGATTTGGACCTTGCTCGCGCTGAAGTAGCAAGTCGAGCTACCTCTATCCAGTAGTTAGTGCCCAAGCAACTCCTTCCTGCGTACATACAGTGCTGGTCGCAGGCGCCCAACGGCCCTCCCGCCCTCCGGCTAACCCCTCGCCCATACAGAGGCCGCCTTGTCACCGCCCATGCCTCTGCTCCCTCACTCTCTCCCCCTCTCTCTCGTTCGGCCGTTGGCGTCTGGTGACGTGGCCGGCTCCTCGCTCAGGAGGCACGCCAACCTACCCCCGCCCCTTATCCTTTTCTTTTCTTTTTTTTTCCATTTTTCCTCCTTAGCTTATCGTACCTACCGTGCCAACCTACTACTGTACAGTACTCACAGGTAAGTACCTAGTCCAAGGCTACCGGCGATATGTTCTAGATATCCCCCGGCGTGTACGTACGTGGGGACATGGAAAATAGAGTATGAACTAGCTGATCGGTCGATGGAAGTCAACACGTCCCACGTAATAACACCCCTACCGTACCCCCAACATAGGTGAGTCCGTTGACACGAAGTGGACCGGAAAAGGAAATCACTCAAAGGGCTCCTACCTCTAGGGCGTATGTGAGCGAGGAGGAACGAGGAACAGGAACGGATCAGTGCCGAGAGAGTTGGCGGGGGGGGGGCAGGGGGGCAGGTGGTACTCCAACCACCCACCCACCTGCCTTTCTCTCTTTCCCTCCCCTCTCTCTCTCCTCTGCGCCGTGCTGTAGAGGGGGTCTAGCCGTTAGGTTAGGTGCCTGTATGTAGGTACCTGTAGGTACATACATATGCACCCCTACGCCGGCCGTACAGCGAGCAACCGGCCCCTCCGTCTAGCTGCCTCTCTCTCTGCCTCTCTCTCTCTACCCGTCCTCTCTTGTATGGCTGGCCGTCTACGGCCACCCAGCTACTTCTGTGCGGAACGGTCCATACCAATAGTCGACTTTGGCTTTGCTTCTTGCTTTCTTGCGCGCCGTAGAACTGGAATGGAATACCATTTACAAGCCAGCCCGACTTACATGGAACAACAGCCAGGACTGGATACAGCACATCATTGTCTACGCCCAGAGTACCTCGAGAGTCAAGTATATAGGTACGTAGGTAGTACACGGAGACAGATGAGTCACAAAAGAAGGTAGGTTGCATTGTTAAGGACAGCAAGTTGGGCGGTTCAATGAAGAAAAATAAACCGAAATGCTTCAGGACTTCCACGTCCCTACTACCTAGATAGAGAAAAGACCTTGAAACTCCATCCCAATTTAAAACCCATTCTCTCAAAGCCGCAGCCAGAGGATGTAGAGAGACGCCCTAGACCCAAGTTCTCCGTCTCTGAGTTTCCCGCTTGCCGATTCCGATCCTGTTTCTGATCTCTCCTGTGTCCCGAATTACCAGAGAGAGTCCTTCCTCCTCGGGGTTTTCCTTGGGGTTTCGATTCCGTGCCAACGCCCGTACCAAAAAAACAAAAACAAAACGTTCTGTGTCGTATCTGTCCGTCCGTTTCCCATCATCGCTTGTGCATGCTGCATGGGCACTGGACGTAAAAGGCAAAAAAATTCTCATGAAAGCCCCCCGTTATCCCATTCCGTTTATGGGCCGATTCCACACAACGCCTGTAGATGCCTGTAGCATGTCGGCCATCCCAGTTCCTGACAGCGTAATAATAATAGGAGTAGGAGTAATAATAATAACGATAATAAACAAAAGGGTAGCTATAATAATAAATAGAAAGAGAGAGGAGAAAGAAAAGAAAGAAAAGAGGCCCCGGAGGTGATCTACCTCCAAGACGACCTCTCCCAGAGCTGGTTCTTTTGGGAGGTCTCCCAGACCAAGGGAAATGGATCAACTTCGGGCTCTAGGAAGAGCGGCGGAGAGGAGGGCCGCGGCGGCGAGGGCGACCGCGGAGGGGCGTGCTTCGCGAAGGGCAGCTGCGGAGGCGGCAGCTGCGCCGAGAGCGGCGTCGAGGGCCGGGAAGAAGGGGGTGACTCGAAGTCGTGGACGAGGCCGGGCGGGCGGGAGGAGGGACTGCTGCCGTTGCTCCGGCGGCCGGGGCTGGGGCGCTGGTAGTGGTGGTGGTAGTGGCCCAGGGCGGGCATGAGCGGCGGCGCAGGCGGAGACGGCCATGAAGGCGCGTCGAGCGTCGGCAGGCCCATCGCCGCGGCCTCGACCTCGCGGAAGGACGTCAGCGGCAGCCGCGACGAGTGAGGCTGGCTGCCGCCCAGGGCCGGGAGGCGGAGCCGGGGGTCGTTCCGCTGCCGGTAGATTTCGTGGGGAAGCAAGGCGCCGGCGAACGCGGGGTCTTTCCTCTTCAGGTTGCACCAGGCGTTGTAGCGGTTCTTGCAGTCGTTATCGGAGCGGCCGTTGCCGAACTGGCGCGAGAGACTGGCCCATTTGGTGCCTTGGTCCTCGACGAGCCGGAGCAGCTTGCGCATCTCGTCCTCGGCCCACGGGCTCTTGTCGATGCCCGGCTTGGTGTGGGTTACCCACCGCTCCCGGCACTGCTTGGCGTCCCGGCTGGGTACCTGGGTGCAGATGGCGGCCCAGTTGCGCTCCTTGCCGGCGCTCGCTGCTGCGTTGACTGCCGCCCTCAGCTGGTCGTCTTCCTCTTTCGTCCACGCCCCCTTACGGTGGGAATCGGGAGCACCGACGGCGCGGGAAGGACTTTTACGGAGAGCGGCGCGACGGCGGGAGGGCATAGAAGCAAGGGAAAGAGGAGGGGAAGAAGCAGGGTGGTACGGCCCTGATCGCTGGCCCATCTTGGGTGGTTGTAGTAGGGCTGCGGTGCGATATATATCGAAGTGGGATATACCGGAGTGGGATAGAAGACGAAAGCTTGGTTTTGGTTTCGGCGATGGCGATGCTGCTGCGAAGAAACCGGCAGGGGAGCTCGTCAGGTTGTTCCAAGAACTGGATGTAGGTGTCGGCGCGAACGCTGGGTAGAAAATAAAGAAAAACGTTCACTCAGACAGGTCGTGGAGATGTAAGTGGAAAGGGAGAAGGTGTTGGTGGTGCGTGGGGGTTTGGCGGACGAGAAGAGAATATAAAGGTTCTGCCGCCCATTAGCGTGGCTGCATGGGGGGAGGGGGGAACGGGTGGCCCTGCCCTCGGGCCATCTTCGATACAAAACCCAGTCCGTGCTGTGCTCGCTACCTACGTAGGTAGGTACCTGTCACTCCCTCAGGATGATTGACTCACGCTGTTAGGTGGTCCTGTGTCATCCAGATCGCGCATGGGCGAAGGAACCCTCTTCCAGGTCCCTTGTACGTCGCGTATTTCGTGTAGCTCACAGGACATGTCGCTTGTCGCTGCGGAAGATGCACGCCCGGGGCTGGTCCATGTCCCTGTCCACGGACTTGCCTCCACCTCTTCCCGCTAGCAATTGGCACGTGAGTCTGAGCATGTAATAAGCTGCTCAGGTGAGGAATTGCCCACTGCTGAGCAGACTGTAGTATGTAAGTTACCAGACTGTTGTCTACCGGCAGAGAGAGGCCTATTGTCCATCTCGACAGCTACGAGGCGGAAGCGGAACTGGACCGGAACCGGAACCGAAACTGGAATCGAACTGGACCTGGGAATGGACCTCGGGGTAGGTACGGACTAGACGACGGGTGTGCTGGTGCTAGCAGCGGAAGCCAAAGAGGTCACCAAGGCCCTGAGACGCCCCCATCCGAGAGGAGAGGACTGAGCGGACGGTTCTTGGGGCATCCATGGCATCCATGGATTCGCACAGATGGTTTCGATCGATCGGGGCAGCAAGTGGGTGCGGATGTGGACGGACGTGTTTTTTGCAAAAGGACTGGGCCTGGGACAAGGAGGGGGGAGTGGAAGACGGGGGAGGGTGTGATGGCTGGCTGAGATGGGGGTGGATATAGCGCGGTGGTGGAGATGGGTCCTGGTCCAAGGTTCCACAGCTCAACCGGCGGTCCTCAGGTACTTCCAGTCGAACCCCTAGCGCAAAAAATCACACTACCCCTGTTCAACATCTGCTGGAGCTGGAGGGAGAGCTTCAGGATGGACCTCCAGTGTGGTATCGACGAAAAATGAGAGTAAAGGACGAAACTGCTAGCTTCAATCCTCGGACGGAAGATGAATACGCAGCGAGCTCCTCTAGTCGTGCCTTCCTCCCTAAGCCTCCCATGAAACCAGTTTGACCCTCGACAAGCAGCCAGGCCGCCACCAGAGAACCGAATGGCGAGGCCCGACACGCGCAACGGCGTCGTCTTTTCGCCTCGTCTGCCCGGCTCCTATCTGTTCGTTCAGGTTCTGAACCCTGTCGCTCGCGCAGCTGCAAGCACGCATTTGACCAACGCACTTCCGGGGGGGGTGACAGGGAGGTACCCCAGCCCGTACCTGAATTCGGCACCCCCCGGTAGCAACCTGGGAGTTAGTCGGCGCCGCCCGTGGAGATGGCGAGCACTGCTACCTGCCAGCGCCCGACAGCGTCCGACAGCGCGAAGTGCAACGGGCGATCAGTGGAGGACGGTCTTTGAGCAGCTGGCCAGCCCACGGTCTCGTCACAGTTCGTCTGCGCCCAACAGCAACAGTCAGATCGGCAGTCTGACGCTGATTGCTATTTGGAAGAAACGCCGAGTCTCGGGCACAAAGGCGGTATTCTGTAAGCCAGGTACCCAGAAGTATTCTTTTGCAGGGAGGCCGTTCACGTTCGTGTGGAGCCGAAGCACCTGGTAGATCAGATACGGCAAGACCACAATAACGACGCTCCACGTCCTGTCTTGACCACGGTACCACTGAGTACCTAGGTGTCTACGGATCCGTACGTGCATCCTTGCCCGCTCTGAGCCGTGTGAACGTCCGAGATTATGGCTCTCTTGATCGCCGGAAGAGAGGCAGTGGAGGAACCGAAATGCTGCCGGATCTGCTTAGGCGTGCCAGGTAGGGTTGGTAGGTCTGCAGGAGGCAGCCAATGCTTCAGCCAGAAACACGCCAGGAGGACGCACAAAATGATGCTCTGGCGGCCAAGCCAGCATCATGCAGTCCTCCGAGCCACGGTGTTTTCAGCTCACCACCTCCTCGTCTCTACCTCGCGGGCAGCCTACAGCACCCGGAAGACGCCTCAGCCGGGATGCCGCCGGGCTACACTCGCACGCCGTGCTCCCCATATTCTGCCTGCGCCCCGACTTTAGCTCTTCATGTTCCAGGTGCCTGTTTTCTCCTGATCCGCTATCCAATTTCCAGAGCCTTGGTCGCCCCTTCCTGTCTTGTCCCGGCAGGCTGGGCTGTCCGAGCTTTCAGGTGGCGGCTACACAAAGAGGAAGGAACAACGGTCTGAGATTTCCGGCTGGCGAAACAGGGCAGGTGCAGTGGGCTTGGCCACCTGGTACCTGTGCCAGCAAGCAGCTTGCAGGGGCCGTTGAGCCCGTCGAGCCCGTCTGTTTTGGCCACAGAAGATTCCCAACTCAGACAATCCACGAGGATCCAGGGTACGTGTCTGCTGACCGCGCACCGGCAAGCTTCACGACGGGGCGGAGCTCTTCAGTTCTTTAGCGAGGAACCGATCACCCGTTTGCCTTCCTAAAAGGTTGAGGCGCCAAGCACGCAAAAGGACCGCCGAGATCCGCTTCGGCAGAGCGCCGATGCCTGCTGGAGTGGGAATGCAGCTGGGCCGGGGGGCGCTACCGCCGTACAGCACCAGTTCGTCCCCTCTCCGCAACCCTCCCTCCGCCGTCCGCCATCTTCCGTGCTGATCTTCTGCCGGACGGAAGGCCCAACTAACGAGACCCAGTTTGCCAGTCAATAGCCCATATTGAGCGGCGCCTACAGCCTGCGTACGTACGACTCTGGACAGAGATTGCCCCAGAGAGATTACCTCCAGAGATTACCTCCGAGAAAGATGGCCTTCTGAAAGAGGCAACGAGCTGTGTCAGCTGTACGTACCCTGCTGTGCTGGGCGGACACAGCAGAAGGAGACAGCTGCGAAGCTCGGGCCTAACGGCGGGAAAGCCGATCTTGCTCGGCATGCTGGCCGAAGGGCTAGGGTCAGCAGGCCAGTTCAGCAGCAGGGCGGACATGCAAGCGGGCAGCCGGCCAAGCCTGTCCAGCACCTCGAGGCGGACGTGCTAGTGGCTCCGAGAACTTGCTTGAGGAAAACATGCCGTTTTCTGTCTAGGCAGGCGTGCTGAACCGTGATGATAGCGCCCGAGTCCTGCCCCCGGCAGCATCTGTAGCACAGCCCCTTCTCAGCAGCGGATACTTACTGACCCTGTACGATACCGGATTGTCTCAGCGGCAGCATTAGTTAAACATCACACGCCGTTCAAGCAGGCACACCTTGCCCAAATGGCCGGGTCCTCCAGAGCACCAATAGAACGATATATATAACTCTATATATTAGTTCTCTCTTGCGCCGTCCTTGGAACTGACTGGGACAGGTCTCAGCCTCGCTGTAACCCCAAGCAGCCCCGGCCCCGGCGGGCTTCCAAACCGCTGACGAGCGCTCTCGGGGTCTCTGGGCGACTGATGGCCCAGGCCCTGGGAAAAGTGCGACGAGCTGCCGGCCTGGCCTGCCAACGGCTGGCTGGAGAGAATAAGGGGGGCGAAACAAACCGTCGGCAAACGACGTTAGAGGACCCGAAAAAACAACGGAAACAAAAAAGTAAAGGCGACGACGAAAACAAGTTGTCGTTAGCGGCCAGCCATCGCAGACATCGTAGCCCCGAACTAGCGGAAATTGCTGCTACCAGGTCTCGAGGCTGAGACGGCCGCCGCTGTTTCGAGCCCAAATTGCCCATTGTCTGGGACTGGTTCCAGGGCTGTTTTTTCCAGGGCTGCCCACGACCCTGCTCATCTCCATGGGCAGGCAGCCGGGCAGTGCCAGACAGCCAGGACCCAACGCGCGGGGCCCAACGCGCCGACCCCAACGTCCCAGTGCGTCCCAACCACCCCGGGCAAAGCGTGGCAGCAGACGATGCAGACGATCATCTTGATAATCTCCCACTTACCACGAGTTCACTTTTCCAGGGCAAGGACAAGGGAAGGCCGACCCCTGTCCTGCGCCATTGGGCCTATCAGAGCTCGCCGAGGCGGCTTGTCCGGGGCGTGGCCAGGGGCAGGGGCAAGGGACAAGGGCCGGCCGCACAGTCGCTCAGTCAACCACTTCATTAACGGCGCCGACCCTGGCATCCTAGTTTCTCCTTTCATTGTCTAATACTGAGCGACGGAGTTCCTGCGCATTCCCCTGCCTCTTTGCGCACCGTCGGCTCGCTCGCCGTTGCTCCTGCGGTGGAATGATGGGGCTGATCTTTTTTGGCTTCGGACCTACCTCTTACCGTGCCCCATACCAGTTAAATTGATCAGAAAGGACCGACCGGCGGGAGGGGGGGAGTGTTTGTGGTCGGTTGGCGGCACCCTCGCCGGCGAAATTGGCCGACGAAGTGGAATTTCCCAGCGCCAGTCGCGATCTTCGTTGCTCCCTGCGCTTGCAGACGCAGAGGCAGGTGGGCCGATGGGGGGGGGCACCACAGCTGCAGCCAGCTGCGGCCAGCTGTAGCCAGCTGCACCTGCTGCGAGCTGCGCGCTGCGAGCTGCGAGAGAGAAAAGTCGTCACCATCCGCCGGCGAATGGACGGGCCACACGTCTTGTCCACCTGCTATCAAATACGACGGGCGGCTGGAGTACCTACCTAATAAACGATCTTCCCGTTGCAGGCGCCGGTTCAAGTCCCTGCTTCCTGAGCACCCGGGGTCCAAACGGCCGCCGCCCGCTCCGCATGGGGCTCCGTGCCTCGATGGTGTGCGACCAATGTGGTCGATGTGCGATCAATGGTGGTGTGTGCACTAGCTGGCGGCAGCGTCCTCCCGGACAGCCGTTTGGCGGACGTGATTGGAGACGACGTCCACCGGAACAGACGGATCGGCGAATAGCTGACCCCCCTCCGTGCCTCCTAATCAGCAGAGTAGCGACGAAGGATGGCGAGTACCTATTTTCACTCCCTCGAGCACAGCATGGAGGGCGACCTGCGGAATGGGTTTGTGCACCGGTAATAATACCGAGTACATCCAGTCGGGTCCTGCCTTGGCTTTCTCGCTAGTCGTCGCCGTCCGCCGCCACGCCGCCGACCCCGACCGTCTGGGACAACAGGACCGGATGGGTAAAGGAGGGAGGGGTGTGCGCAACCCAAGCGAGACTCTGCCAAGACCTCCGGACAAGGGCTATTCGGCGAGTCGGGGACTAGACCAGGGTTGAGAACCGTGGGCGAGGGGAAAGAGGGACGCCAGTTTGACGCAAAAAGAAAAACCGTTTGTCGCACCGCGCCGGGCGGGCGTCTCTGGTGCCCAATGGGATATTGCAGAAGATCTTCGGTGGCTGGTCCCCGTTTGACGCCCCTCCCTCTCCAGTTCCTCTCCAGTCCTAGTGGTCCCCAGCGCTGCCTCGGCGGGCGAGTGGCTCCCTGGACCCCTGCTCCCTGCCAGCTGTTGGCCGGCGGCCCGCCAGTGGCGTTCGGCCAAGCCCCTATGGGAGAAATCAAGCGAGATTTTCAGCTGAGGCTAACTCTGCCGGCTTCCCGAACAGGAATAGCCCTGGACAGGTCCCTAACCCAGACGAGATATGGCGCTGCCCATCCCTCTGGGTCTCTCCGGGTCGGCCAGGGTCTCTCTGGCCGGTAGCACGTTATTTTACCGACGCTTTCCCCCTTTCTACAACCCGCTGCGACGCTGCTTCTTGCGAGGTGGTGGGCAGCGAATGACCTGCAGCGACCGCTGCCCCGATGGTCGTCGGTCTTTCTTCATTCCTGATCCTGCTCCCGACCCAAACGGACGGACAGAGACACGTTTCTGCGGAGCACGGAGGACGGAGCAAGCACAAACTGTAATCCATACCTGACCTCCCGGTGATACGAACCGCCAGAGACACGCTGCGACAATACGGAGACACCGTTGCGGCGAGCACGCGATGATGCACGAGTCCAGTTTACGATAATTACGACCTACCCAATACTTGCCTACACGGAACGGGCAGTCGGCGTCCCCAGTTCGTCATATGCGGGCACGAACGGAGCTTGCCGTCAACGGAAAGCAGGGCGAAGCCCCCTCGGAGTTCGCTGACTGAGCCCACACCACACCCGGCCTCGGCTTATTAGTGGAGATGCCTCGAGACCTCCTCGAGACCTGGAAGTCCTACGACGCAAACGCATCTCGCAGCAGCTTCGAGGCCCGGCCGCCGTCATTTCGTTATCCTTCTCTCCCGCCTAATTAATGCGTACTCGTTCCCGCCTGGGCGCCGAGCTAGAACCGAGTCAGAGCTTTTATTGCACGGCCTCGCCTCGACGTTCTGGGGCGTCGAGTCAAGGGCAAGGAAGCGTCAATGTGGCTCAGTCAACAAAGCAGAAATTGAACGGCGGCACCTGGCGGCCGGGCAACAGCGCCCCAGCGCCCCAGCGCCCCAGCAGCGCCCGTGGTCGGACGTTGGCCAAAAAAATCAGAGGCTGCAGACCGTCCCTGGATTAGGAGCGCCCCGTGCGCACCAACGGCCGCACGGCCGGGTCAGCTTCGCAGCACCAACGCGTCCACAGCGCCCGTATTCCGCTTTTTCCGCTCCACAAGGCCCTGCTTCTCGCTTCTCGTCCCTGGCTCGCCCTCGCTGCGTCGCTGGGCGTTTGTTGTCTCTCCATCCCCCCGCAGACGCACTAATACTCTATGGCCTTGTACCTTGGTGGTGTGCCCCTAGCGCTGCATGGCTTGCGAACCCCTGTCCGGCGGAAGGCGATCAGAGCCGCGGTGCCGGCGCCCTAGTGCCAACCGGGGCGTCGCGATGAAAATCGCTCCGTGAGATGGAGGCATGAGTTCCTCCGTTATGGGGGGCACAGGGAGCTGAACCTTTGGACTGCTGTGTGCGTGTGCCCTTCATCGTTCAGCCCCTTCGGTCCCTCGGTTCTTCGCTTTCTTTTTTCTTCTTTCTCAAGTTTTCTTCTCTTTTTCTTTTTGCTTTCCTCTTCCTACAGCCTCTTCCTTTTCGCTCGCTACGCCGCTCGCGTCTTCCACTAAATTTCCTAAGACGGCCCCATCTACTTGTCTTAGTCTCCCCTTCGCCGCCCCAGCTGCCCACCACCTACCATTCCAAGCCCGCCTTGCACATCTCCTCTCCTACCACCGTCCTGCTCGTGCCCGTCCTCAAACCCACGTTTCCGGGCGCGGCTTTAAATATTGTATTGCATTCCCGCTAGCCGCGCACCCCTTCCCCCGGTTCTGTCCCTGTGTTCACTTTTTGCGCCTTCCCTGCCCCCTGCTTTTCCAACCCGCGGGTGAACACGAAGGATCTTCGTTTGCTCTGGCGCGTCGGGACCAGCAGCCAGCAGCCTAACAGTCACAGACAGTGTCAGGCCGTTGACTCGCCCAAGACCTTGTGTTCCTACTCACCCGCCTTGACACCACCCAACCTATTGGCTCCTTTACGACGCCCGCATGGTCTCCAACGCCCACTCCTTACCCCGTAATATCCTACCGACCTTCCCCTACTGTCTCCTACGCCAACGCCCCCCTTCCCCAGTCCACGCCTCATATGTGCCCCTGATAATACCATCCTCCTCGGACCTCTGCCCTGGAACAACTGACTAACGAACTGACTCCTTGTGCCACGCGGCTGTGGGAGATCTCGTTACCTACCTAAAGTAGCTATACGAGTCTGGGGCGCCTACCGCCAAGAAGAGGCGTAGAGATCCTCGCCGAGGGCATCGCGCTCGCTACCACTCGTCCGGCTTCGAGTAACTCACATCACAGACTATTGTCTGGGCGGTACTACGTATGACGACGCGTAGTCCATATTCCGTACTTGGAACGCGAGCCCGAGCTGAGGATCGATAAAGGGAGGGAGGGCAGAGGAGGCTTTCAGTTCCAGCGTTCTGTGTATTCGTGGGGAGCCAGCGGGCAGAGGGCAACGAAGAATTGAGTACCGCAGCACAACACAGCGCAGCACAGCACAATGCTGCCGGAGGATGCTCGCTCCGAAGCACTACCAGCGCGTACGGCTACCTCCCTGTAACAGCGCTGTACTCGGTGCTGTGCCCACTCCCGAGCAGGATGTTTCCACAACTTACCGCACCCACCACCACCTTCACTTCCCCCAGAACCCACTCAGACACCGTTTTCCTGGCCCCTCACCCTTCCGTTGTGTGAGCTTTCCCTCCCTCCCGACCCCTGCACAGCCGGTTCTGCTTGGTCGCTCCCCTTCCGCCATGGGGGGCGTACCGTTCCTCCACAGCCGTTGAGTGACCTGTCACAAAACCCAATGATAGGGCACGCCTCGTGGCCTCAGAATACGTACGGGGAATAGGGGGCCCAGAACGCAGAGCTAGAACCAGTCCGCAAAAGGACTGATGATCTGACACAACCACACCTCCAAATCTTCGAGAAATCGGTAGTTGGCTCAATCGCCTCCGTTGGAGGACGCCAAGAGGCCGGCACTTCGCAGAGCCGTTGGCTGCCAGCTCAGTAAGAGCGACCGCGCTGCTGTCCCTACGAAGAACGGATTACACCTCATCCCCCCCACGGAGTAGAAAGGCTCACCCGTCTGGAGAGGGTCTTCTCCAGCTCAGTCGGGCTTAGCCTGCCAAACGCCGAGCGATGATCAGTGCCCTAGTCAGCACCGCACAGACAAGCGACGTTCACCTCACCTGCGGATCCCTTGCGCAGCCTCTTCTCATTAGTCAACTCTGCCAGTTAGGCCCTTTCCGGACGGCCCCCAAACGACGGGAGAGCTCCCAGCCATTCGGTTTATCTCTGCTTAACTCACCGCCTACCCGCCCCGTCATCCAGAAGACTAAAAGATCCCAAAAGGCGAGCCGCCCTGGGCTTTGACCAAAAAAGGCAGACGGGAACAAGCAAAACGCACGAGCGAGCTTCCAGCCAACTAGCCAACCAGCCACCTAGGTACAACGTAACCAAGCGAGTTCGCCGATGCTCGGTTTTTTTTTCTTTGCTGATCCTACTCATAGGTACTAGTTACCGAGGTACGAACTGAGGAGATACTTGCCGTTCGCTGCGGGTCCTTGATGCCCTTCTAAGGGTTGCGTCCGGCCTCGGTGAGACAGCCTTCTCACGAGTGCCCGCTAGCTTCTCCGAGGATGCATTCCCTAATACGTCTTGCCCCTTCGGCCCTTGCGAACTACCTAGGCCAGTACATATCCCGACTGTCACACAGGGGAGAGCGGAAGGGCAGGTGGGCAAGAAGGCGAGCAGATGGGCCGACGTAGCTGCCAACCGATCTCTACCCGATCATAATATCTACACTCAGCTCCTCGACAACCTCCTCGCCTGCCTAAGATGAGTAGAAGGCATCGATCGTACGACTGCTTTTCCGCTCGTTTTTGGATGCCACGGAAAGGTGCGCATCTTTTTCCGTCTGTCTCGTCTTTCACCTGAAGAAACCCCAACCAGCCAGTCGCCCGGCTCAGGTAGACACCGTCCCGTCCCGTCCTGGTCGCTTCTGTCTAGTTCAGGTCACATCAGGTCAGGTATTTAGGTAGGAACGGACTGCGGAACGCGGGATTCGGAGACGCCCACCCTAGTTACTAGTGGCCTTCCTGCCTGCAAGCCGTCGGCGGACGGTTCCCCCAGGCTGGGTCCGGCCGGTTAACCGGTCGGTTGGTCGGTTGGTCGATTGGGTCCCAAGGCTATGGACCATGGACGCCGCGGCGCGGTGTGGTACGGTACGGTGCGGTGTGGTGTGAAGTAAGTGACCTTTTTATTTGAAATTCTGTTTTTCAGCTGGTCCGGGGGCTACTGGTGCCCCCATTCCCACTTCCGCGTCTCTCTATTCGGCCTAGTTTAGGTGTGTCTGTACCGGATGGGTGTTTCCTCCGTCCTTTTCCCCAAGTGGCGGACAGGATAATACGGGGAAGGATACATCTATCGATCGATTCACTCACGATATCCGGATGTGCGAACAGCGGACGCCCCGTTTGGCGGTCTCCCGCTACCCGACGTCGTTGAATGACCGAATCGAGTCGATTCGGAACCAGGCAGTCGGCTACTATGTGGGTTCCAGGTCGTCGGCGTGCGCGACCTCTTCCGACTTCCCTTGTTTCCTTTACCGTATCTTGCTAGGCCGGTCGGGCTGGGTCGGCTGCTCCTCTCGCTGACTTGCTAGCTGGATAGAGGGAAGGGCGTAGACACTTCACCGAGGAGATGAGAACTTGATCGCCTGTCTGCCTGTCTGCCCGCCCCCCAGCCTGTCTGCCTGTTCGCCGCTTGGCCACCGACTTCGGGGCGACGAGGTGGGCCAACAGGCAGCATGGACACCTTACCCGCTTACCCAGCACTTCCTCCCCTACCCATACGATCTTCCTTGAGGCTGGGCTTCCGTTCCAGGCGGACCGACTGATCCACCAAACAAACTGGGTCGCCCAGGAGGTAGGATACTCACCCCCAAGGTAAAGACCCCGACGGAATCAAACGAACAACGCTCTACCCTGCCCTCCGCTTCCTCTCCCTTTTTTTCCCTCTCGACCTCTCCCCCATCCACCAAGGCCTCCGAATTCCCTGCTCTCTACTCTACCCTACTCCCAGTCGTGTCCCGTCCCAACCTGTAGGGTTGAGGAACCTCGAGTCGACGGAGAGGACGGAGAGGCCAGCCAATTCCATCCGCCGGTCCATCTATCCACGCACGAACCGTGTAATTCTCCGATTCGACGCAGTGTGAAGCGATGCGGTGCAGCCTGGTCTGGTTTTGCAGTTCCGGAGTACCTCCTTACCGCTCGAAAGAGGTATTTTGTAGTCTTCTGCAAGGACATCCTTCTCCCATCCCCCTTTGTTTTCTTCTTTCTTGGGCCCCATTCTCCCTCCGTGCCACGCCTATTAGCCCCCCCCCCTGGCTATCAAGCCAAGGCGGACGGGACGTGGAGGCCATAGCATGATGGGGCACGCTGGCAAGAGGATGTCGAGAAAACTCTGAGGTAGGTCTCTTAAACGTACTTGACGCTCGCGATACTATTCAAGTCGATAGGTCTGCTAACGAGTATTGCAAAGCAGAAAGAGAACAGGACGCCATCCACAGCGGCGAGCGCTTTAGGATTCACCACCGCCCCCGACCCTACCCAGCCTGAACCCGGCCGACGAAGACTTCATACTACCTACCTAGGTACATGATATACCAGCGCATATGGACCTCTTACATTAGATATGCGTCCCGTACTGCAGAGAGTCCATCCGGTCCCGTACATGGTACCTTCAGGAGGTTGGTAAACAGGTAGGTATCTGTGGATATGGAGGCACGACCCGGCCAACCAACCTGAGGTACGTACCATGTACATAGTTGTACCTTGTCTGACAACCTCCGAACGCACTGGGCACACAAACAAGGAGAAAGATGGGGGTGGCAAAAAGAAGGGGCAAAAATAAAGGGGGGGAGGGCGGAGAGGGCGGAGGAAAGCCGCTCCAGCTTTCAAAAAGGGTCTCTCATCCGCTCTCCTCTGCCCTGATCTGGCCCTGGTCTGGTTTCGTCGGCCCCATCCTATTCCACGTCCTCCCTGGCCAGCCGACGGCGACGGTAGCTCAAAAAAACAACTTTAAATAGCGCGGACACAGCGGTCTAGCTGCCTATTGGGCCCTGAGGTGGTGGTCGCCTAAACGGCCGGGGCTGAACCAAGGGAGGGCTGGTCTCGCCTGCTGTTTTTCCTTGTTCCCGCACCGCGACAGGCCGAGGAGTAATCTGGGCAGGGCGTGCTTCTTTTTTGCTGTTGGACTATGGTCAAGCCGGGACTGGGGGGACCGGGGACTGGGCCGCGATAACCTGGTATCTGCGCTCGGGGAGGAAGAGGATCGAGAATGGGAAGCTACTGCCCCATCCTTCCCATCCCCTCTGTCTTGCCTTTCGTGCAGTGGCATCTGGCTTGTGGTGGAGCAGCATGTAGCCGCTGTAACTTTCTTTTGGAGACGGTTGCGTGCTACCGTAACAGCATAACAGGTCGGCTTGGCTCTTCCCCTATCTAGCGGTCTCTTCTTCGTCGCAACGCTCCCTGTCAGTAGAGGGAGAGTGTTTGTGTTTCTTCACATCCATGTCCACTTCCGCACTGCTACGGGCTGACTACCGAGAGGAGCACCGACGGGCTGCACATGTACCGGGTACCTGTGCACTCCTCAGGTAGGCCTGTAAGGACACGGCGGATGGAGCCAGACTCCCGAACGGGCAGGGAGTGACCGGAGGGGAAAGAGACCCTGTCGCGCTGAAATGCAGGCCACCAACCCTCTGCTGACGTCCTCACGTTCGCTCCGCTGTCCTGTCCACTCCATGAGCCTACCTAGGCAGCGCAGCGCAGTGCAGGACAACCCCGGATGGCAGGCTGGGTCGGCTCCGTCGCTGGTCGTTGGTCATCGGGGCCCCCCTGCCATGGCGACCTACTATTACATATTGACAGAGCCGTCCAATCCTGGATTCTTACCCGCTCATCCACGCCGACCCGTGCTTAAGGTTTGAAACGGGGCACTGGCAGCTAGCTCAGGTGCTGAGGATGGGGTACTGAGGACTTCATTCAAAGTACCTGCTCGCCCGACGCCCACTTATGGAACCCACTGTAAGGATTATAGGTACTGCCCGCTGCAGATCTACAGTAATACCAAGGTCATGCTTAAAGTTCAAGCGTTATCAACGGTACGGGCCCGGACCACTCAGAGCCTCCCAAGACCCTAGTACGTTCAACAAGCATAATCACGTCCCCCCCTTTCCCCATCCCCGTCCCTGTCCCCTTCCCCTTTTCCTTTCTTGCTTTTTACTCTTCTCCTCCTCTGTTGTTGTTTCCTCTGTTTCGCTGTTTTCATTCGCTCGGCTGCCATTTTGGGGGGGGGCCGCCGCCTCCGCCGCTTTCTCCCCCACCGCGCGAAAGCACGGCAATTGGCTCGACGCACACTGGGCGGGCGGCCTTTGGCCGGGTCCAGAAGTTGAAAGGGCGAGGTTGCGCGTTCCAGAAGGGGCAATTCCAGAGGACGATCGCCGTGCCGTGCCGCGATGGGAAAGCCGAGCCAGCTTTTTTTTGTGCGAGGGGCAATCCCCGCAGTGTTGTTGTGTTGCGTTGAGCGATCGTCGTCGCAATCGACACCGCGACGGGGTTACCCAGATGGGAGGGAGACGCAGAGAGAAGCATAGGTAGAGAGAGGTAGAGGTGCTGCCCGCTACGCTGTAGCTGTCGCTGTAGCTGTTCCTTGCCTTTCTGAAGTGGGAATACGGGGAGAGGGATGGTCGGCCTGACTTGAGACACCCAGACAGGAACAGAAACAGAACCGACAGGCGGAGAGACAAAGGCAGAAAGAAGGCAGGCGGGCTTTTTTTTTTTTGCTCTGATCGGGCCCGATCTATCGAATCTCTGATCTCTTTGCCTGCCTAGTACTTACGGGTACCTATAGCAGTCCATCGCTCGCGCTTGGTGTCCCTGGCTGTCTCTCCTCTACGTCTTGTTTCGGCGGCTTGTATCTAGCCAAGATCATGTCTCGTCTCTGTATGTCTGTCTATCTGTCTGTCTGTCTGTCTGTCTGTCTGTCTGTCTGGAGACCTCCTTTCCTTTCCTCCTCCTCTTCCATTTAGGCGTGTCCACCTCGAGTGGCACAGCAGCCCGCCCGCCCTCAACAGCTGCGTCCTGCACTCGTCCTCGTCGTCACCATCGCCGTCGCCCCCATTTGCCCGCCCGCCCGTGTCGTCGATGCGACGCTAGAGTGTAGACAGGTTAGAGTCGCAGTTTTTCCCACCTGCCAGTGCCAGCAGAGGAGAGGCCGGCGTTCCGAGTGGCTGGTCGACGGACTGCGCAGCTGCTCGGTGCATGCTGCATAATGTCGCTACTAAGGTAACAGTAAAGTAGCATAGGCTGGGTCCTGGTTCCGACTTTACCGCTCTCCCATTCCCATACTCGGCGCTGGCGCTTGCTCGTTTCGGTATATACATACATAGGTGCCTATAGGGGCCTACCTAGGTATGTAGTTACATGTGGGTATCCAGGAGAATGGAGGATCTTTTCCGGGCGGGGAGAGACCGATATGGTGGCTCTCTCTTTTTCGATGTGTGCAGAAAGAAAACGGACCAACGCGGTAGAGCCCAGCGGATGGACTCAACCGAGCGAGGGGAGACAGACGAAATCCGTGCGACGAGTACAAGCAATAACAGAAGCGCCGAAGTGGAGCAAGGGGTAGGGACGGGAGGATAGGAAGATAGGAGGACAGGAGGACAGATGGGATCTAAGCCGGCGTCGATGTGGAGATGACGCCGACGGAGATACACAGGCCGTCCTGCACTGCATCTCTGTCCGATGTTTCTTGCCCGATGTTCCAGTCAGTATGTACCTCCCCATGCTATGGACTCCACAGGAGTACCCTGGACCACTCTGTGCACTGACAGAGACAGAGGAGGACGTAGGACTGGCCATCACTCACACCGCTACGAGATCCCATCTATCTGCAGATCAGCCAACAGGCCAGCGAACGGAAACGGGCACGAACAAACGAGCACGGGCACGTATGGCTACGCAACTTCTCCCCCACACCCACAGCTCCCGTCCACTGAGAGCAGATGAGCTGCCTGAATCGGGCAACGATCATCACCTTTCTCGGGCCCGAACGGCTTTCTTGGCGGGCGAGCCGGTTGGCGGGCAGGCAGGCGGGCAGGTGGAGAGACAGGAAGGACTTGGGCTCGCCCTTGGAGAGTCTCGTCTCTGCTCTCACGTCCTCCAGCAGGTCCTGGATCCCCACAGACCCTGTCCACACCGATGGGCCTTCCAGTCCAACCCACCTACTACGGAGGAGCCACCGAGCATGCCAAAAACCAAAGCACGCCAAGAGAGAAGGAAAGAGCCGGCAACAAACAATCAGATCATAACGCAGAAAGAGGAAGAAGAGGGGGCATCGACATACACCGGCATCGGCATCGGCATCAGCAATCAGCGTTCGCCGGACGGAAGGGGCAACGATCGGAGCCAGCGGCATGCACGACGTCGATCGGCGAGGGAGGGACAAAGAGAGACATGCATATAGGTAGGTAAGTAGATCGATAGAGTAGAGTATCTAGACTCAGTAGGACTGCCTCCTGACTTACATGCCACCATCTCGGTCAGATCACACACACAGACCGGCAAACTCCGATGATTTAGCCCCCTTTCGTACGAGGTAGTTATGTCCTCCAGCAGGATCGGCATCCTCAATCTACTTAACTAGGTAAGCATAGTCCACGTAGGCAGAAAGTAGATCCCTCTTCCCCACTATCTATGCCTTCCTCGGCGCTATGTTGGCTTTTTTCTTTTCTGCATCCTGTCGGTCGGTCAGCGGGCCATTAGCTATGAGATCCAGGTAGCTCTACCGGCAGTAGTGCTGATGGCTCGGGGAAGTTTAGGCCAGGGGAGGATGCGCCGGACGGAAGAAGCCGGTCACCGCCATCTAGAAGGGGTACCTGTGTACCTGAGTAGACATCTGCTACGTCTTAGGCCAGTATGTTGTCCCCTCTAGAGGTCAGCGAGAAGAGGCTTGACGAATCGCTTTCACTTGTCCAGGCACCTACGTAAGAATACCTGCCCACCCCATCCATACCTACCCTAGAGTGAGTTGCTCAAGGTAGATCAGAGGCAGCGGCCTATCCAGGTGGGTACAAAGTATGTATGTACCTTAGGTAAATAATGTCGCTTATACAGATACGTCTTCCCTTCGGAAGAACTAAAATCTCTATCGTGACTGCGCGGTTACGAACAGATAGACGTCATAGCAAGATATGGCCGACACAAGAAATGACCAACAAACGGGAGCCAGCTTCTCGGTCTTCCCTCTCGGCAAGTTCTGTCCCATTTTCATTTCACCCCTCTACCCCCCCCTCTCTTTCTCCTGTATGTGAGTTCAGCTCGTAACGTTTATTGCCGTAACGGTGCCATGGAAGCTTTCTTACGTTTCTTTCCCTTCTATTACCTCCAACCCGCTCCTGTCCATCGCAGAGAGGGCTATGGAAAGAATCCGCTAACAAACCTATGTAGCTAGAACCAAAAAATTGAAATGAAAGGCCTTGCCGGCCATGGCACATGGTACGCTGCCTTACGCCCTGACAGTTGCTTTCCTGTCCCGCCGAAAAATGAGTCCCTTCCTGGCCCAGACCTTGAAAAATGGCCACCTGCCTTCCCTCGGCAGAGGTTAAACCTGATATGCCATACCGTATGAAGACCCCCTTTGCCTCTCTTGACCCTACCTAAACTAAACATTGATAGCTGGTTGCCTGTCCAAACAGGTGTACAGCGCCCATGCTGTCATGCCATCATGTCAAACCATACCATATGCATCGACTTGCCCTCCTTCCCAGTCCAATTTAACCTGGAATGAAAAAAAATCCGACAAGTAACCGAAGACAACGCTAGAGTAACAGAGGGCTCAACGGATGGCCCTATCTCGTCCCGTATCCCCACTTCTTGAGGAAGGCGATAGAATGGCAGGTGCCGCAAAGGGGCCTAGTTCCAAAAGGGAAAAAGCCCAATTACTATCATCCCCAAGCCACTCGTTTCGACACACTTTCACAGGTATATATCACCACCTTCGCCGGTGACCCATCGACGCCACGCCTCGTCGTAAGCGTCCTCAAGGTCGGACACCCAGCGGCGCGTGTCGAATAGGGCGCAGGTCCACTTGCTGCACCACAAGAGCTTCCGTATCTCGGCGAGCCGGCCAGATCCCTCGCCGTAGCCACCCTCGGTGATGCGGTAAGACAGGCCGCTCGCCAACTTGATGGCAAACGACTCGTACTGAGCCTCATCGGCGGCGATGAGCTCCCGGGACGCTCGCTCACCTTCGGCGCTCCGCGGTAGGGCGCCCTTGAGAATCGATGCCGCCATGCGCGAGCACATCTTGTACCGGTACCGTGGAAGCGTCAACAGCGGCGTACTGGACCAGAGTACGTCGGCGGCCGTCGTGTGCGCGTTGCACTCGGGCGTGTCCAGAACAAGGTCGCAGACCCGCGCTCGCGATATGTGTTGTAGCTTGGGGGCCACGTCCGTAAAGATGATGCGCTCGGCCACCTTCTCTCCCGCCCAGTCCCGGGCCGTCCTCTTCAGGTTGACCTCGCCCAATTCGGGGAAGCGTAGAAGCCAGAGGACTGCCTTCGGGATACCATCTAAGATCCGCAGCCACATCCGGAATGTGGTCGGGTCGATCTGATCAGAGAATCATACGGGGTCAGCTCGCCGGCGTCGTCTTGGAGGGAATAGAGGAGCAAGTACCTTGTAGAGCTGGTTGAAATTCCCCAGGATGATCGTATCATCCGAGAGTTTAGGGAACAGCTCCTTGCGCATCTTCCACCTCCGCTGCTGCTCTTCTTCCCACGACAGGTTGCGTTCATTGTCGTCGGCCGACTGCGCGTGATCACAGCAGAAGAACGTATCGCGGCTGAAGATGATGTTCTCGGAATAGACCCAGTCGTCCTTCTCGCTATCCGCCTCGTCGCGAAACACATCTTCCAGCCCCAGATTGTTCCTCCACGGCCGCAGCGTTGCCTGCGGGATGGCTGTGCTATCGGCCAAGAGGTAGTCGCACCATTCGGCGCCGAGCGTGCCGGCGAAGCCCATGAACGACATCTGGATCGGCGCCGGACGAGCGGCGAAGATCTCGTTGCGGGCGCCCCTCGTGTATCCGTTCAGGTTGACGAGGATGTGGATCTCATCCGCGACGATCTGCTCCACCAGCTTGTCGGACGACCAGCTACTAACATCAAGGAACACGGGCGCCTCCCGCTCGATCTGCTGCCGATGGCTCGACTTATCGCTGGCCGTGGTCGCGTAGCAGAAGGCTTTCGCCCGCGACTGATCGTGGAACCCGAAGACGGATTGCATGCTTTAGGTACGGGCAGACGGGCCCCTCGCCGTTAGTGCGGACCTTCTAGTGGAGGAGAAAGAAAAGACAGCAAACTTACAGGTGCGCCAAGGGGTGGTTGTTGAAATCGGACGAGACATAGCCAATGTTCAGATGGGGTTTAGGCGGCGGCGGCGGCCTGTACACCGTGTTGGGGAGCCAGGGAGACCGGAGAGTGGAGCACGTGATGCGCAGCGCATTCCGCTGGGAGATCATCCGGATGTCCTTGGCCGTCAGCGGACAGGTGAACGTGTGGAAGGGTAACACGGTGGGGGCGGCAGGGATGGTCAAGCCCGCCGGCAGCCGGGGTCTCGGATATCCGGTAGGCGACTCGACGCCGAGTAGGTACTTGTCCCGATACCAGCACTGCGTGGCGGCGCGGGTGGACCGTTCGATCAGGCGCAGTAGCCGTGAGCCTTCCCACGACTTTCCCGCCCACTTCCGCAGCTGGTCCTCGAGGTCCAGCGATGGATCCGTGACACGGGCACCAGCCTTGTCGAGCTGAGAGACGAGCTGGGTGATGACGGCGTCATTGAGCGTCCCGCAGCCCCATGTGGAGGCATCCCGGAGCTGCCGGCCGACGATGTCCACGACCCGCTTCATGAGCCCGCTGCCACGGCCGTGCTGCCGGACGTCCCTGAGCATGCCCTCGTCGTCCACGTGCCAGCGGTCGAACCGTCCTTTGTACAGCACCACCCCGCCGCGCCCTCGCCAGTCGCACACCGAGTTAAGGGCCGTCGAGAGGCCGCACACCGCCTCGGCGAACTCGGGGTTGGAGTTGACTGCCCGTCGGTAGTACATGATCGCATCGCTGATGCGACCGCGATCCTTCACGGCATTGGCAAGGTTCGTGAGCGCGATATCGAACGTCCCATCGCACGCCACCGCCTGTTCATACATCTGGATGGCGAGGTCGAGCTGTCCGATATCCTTCAGCAGGCTACCGAGGTTCGTGTGGAGGTGGACGTGCTTGGAGTCGAGGTTCAAGCCGTAGTTGTAATACGCGAGGGCCAGAGCCAAGCCGCTCCCAGGGACGATGCCAGGGATGTTCTGGAGCACGTGGGGAGAGATATCTGCGACGGGCGGCTGCTCTGCCGCCGGCTGCTGAACGCTCGCGAGGAGAATTCCGACGTTGTTAGCCGTCGACGGGCTCTCCTGGAGAGAGAGCGACAGATAGTATAAGGCCAAGATGTCTCCGATCCCGGATGGTTGCCGCATGGGCGAGTTTCCGCCATTGGACATGGCGTCCTGGAATATCTTGGCCAGAGACAGGAGAGAATTGCTCGTCGTGGAGATGGCCGACTTTCGGTGGCTGCCCTCGGGGATGTACCGCAGCCCCGGAAGCTGCCCGTTGCTGGCCGCAAACACAAGCCGAGCCGTGTGCTTGGCCTTCTCCGGAGGGAGCAGAAGAGGCGCGATGGGGGCTGAGTGCGACTGAGTACGCGAGGACAACGCCCGCGATTCTCGGGGCGCTAGAACGGACTGGATGCGCTGAATGAGCGCCCGCACGCCTCTGACGTCTCTGCCGGCGCTGATCAACACGGCCTCCTCGAAAGCCTCCGATGCCCGGTCGATGTCTTTCAGGGCGTATAGCATGTTGCCCTTGGCGTGGATCAGCAGAAGCATGCGGCCGTTCTCGTTGCCGGGGATAGCGTAGCCGCTGGAACCGAAGCCACGCTGGACACTGCCATCGGGGCTCGGAAAACTGGCCTTCGACGGAGAATCGTCCTTCGTGGTTTCACTGCACGATGCACCTTCCGAGTTGGGACTCTGAAGCCGCAGCGCAGATTGGACGAAGTCGATGAGATTCACCGCTTCCTTGCTGCGGTGGTTAGAACACAGCAACCCGATGAGATGCTCCACGGCCTCCAAATAGCTCGGGCGGATCTTAACCGCCCGGAACCAGTGCTGCTCCGCTTCTGCTTGCCGGTTGAGGCAGTACAGCGTCGCGGCGATATTGGAAATAGCCTCCACGTAGCTGAGGTGTAGTCTGCGGTTAGTAATGTTCCCGAAACGAAGGAGGGCAACAGCATGAGAGGGCCCGAAGGAATTTACTTTGGTTCCAGGTGAAGAATCCGCCCAAACCATTCCAGCGCTTCTTCAAAATGCTCAAGACCATACTGGAGGCAGCCTCCGAGGAGCATTCCATCCACCCATTTCCAGCCACTCTGCTCGCAGAGATTTGATAGCATCTCCAAGGCGGCCTTGGCGTTCGACAACGGCGATGGCGCCTCTTGACCAAACGAGAGCATCCGCTGCGGCCTACTTGAATAGGGATGGGGCTTGTGAAAAGCCGGATGGCCATATATCTCAGCGACGACGGTCGGAGATACGACCCGTTGGGCCGCATCTATGGCCTTGCTCTGGGATCCAGACGCAAGAGCGCCACCCACTCCTCCTGGTGATCCTGCTCCGCCGATCGCCTGGCCGTGGAACGATGATCCGTGACCCACAGACTGGGAGTAAGCATTCGAAGCGGCGGCAGCGGCGGCAACCATTTGCTGAGAAAACGAGAGCGACCTCGCGTGCTGTTGCGGGCTGAGGCTCGTGCTAGGTTGCTTGGGGGGCTTGGGAAACACAACCATCTTGTTGCTCGACGCGGCCCGGAGGGCGGTCAACGGCTTGCCATGATGAGACTTCTTCGTATGGCTCACGTAAAGTAACAAGTCTGCATACGTCTTGTGAGCGTGAGCTAGGACTCTCTCCTTGAACCGTAAAGGAGCCGACGATCCGTCCTCTCCTTGGGGACTCGAGACGGGAGGCAGGGGGGAGTTTAGAGTGAGGGCCTCCATCCTTCGGCTGGGAGATTGCATGGTCGATGAGGCCTGGCTCCGTCGGTCATCGAGGGAGAAGAGCGGAGAAAATCCGTGAGCGCCAAGGCCCATAATCTGCTGGGCGGCCGGGTGGATGCCTAACATAGGCTGGTGATTCATATAAGCGCTGTCGTACGCCGCATTCTGGGGAATGAAGCCCAGATTCGACAAGGGCACCTGCCCTTGGTAGTCGGTTATGCTCGCATCCTTCCATACAGGCGGGGGGTTGAAGCCTGCAGGGTTGAAGGCGGTCGGGCCGGCCGCCTGCAGGTAGGAAGGCGCAAAAACGGTCTGTACCCTCGCGGCCTGGTTATAGTGAGGCTGCAGGAAAGCTGTGTGGTCCCCTATAACCATGCCATCCGGCCTGCCCAGATCGTGAACAAGACCCCAGCGATCGCCCATGGCTGGAGTACCTGAAGATGACAGACCATTGCCCATACCAAGGCCAAGGCCAATATCCTCGTCGTACCCCCAACCGAAGGTCCGGAGAGAGAGCTGCTGGGCGGGATCGTGGATAGTGTGGTCAACAACAGCTGTCGGGAAGATCTTGGACGAAGCTGGGAGCGCCATCTGCTTCAGGGGGGGCGGCCCGGTGGCCAGGCCGGCAGGAGAGCCGTCGTAGCCGGCGTCGATGGTCCCATTAGGAGTCTTTCGCCGCAGCTGATGCTCCGAATGGCTGCCGCCGTGGGCAAATGAGCCAGCGAACCTGTGGTGGATGCTCTGAGCTGGCTGGGAGCTTCGAATTGGGAAGGCCGCCCTCAGGTTGTTGGCATGGTTCAGGGCATTATTATCGCTGCCCGCGTAGGGATTTGCGCTCCTCGGATGGCCGTTCTGGCGGTAGTCATGTTCGAGTCGAGGTTCACGCTGGCTCTGATGAAAAGGAGGTGGGGGATCGAGATAGTGCTGATCTGGCACCATATTTGGCACCATATGGTGCATCTGCACCATTGGATACATTGGGGGTTGCGGCGCGATGGCGCAATAGCTCGTTCGGATCCAGGGCGAGGAGGTTCTGACGGATGATGAGGTGAAGCTGAGATGAAGTTGAGAAAGGGGGGAAGAAGAGTACGTGGGGGGGGAAAAGGACAAGTCTGGGAAATAAAATAAAGAATAAGTCAACAGGAGGCGCTTCTTTTTGTCTCAAGGAGTGACAATAGCTGGGCAATGCGGCGATTCAAAGAGTTGCCATCATTGCCTGCTGGCGAAGGCGTAGTTGAGAGCGCCGCCTGGGGGCATTTGCGCTACTGCAAGTTCGAAGGGCGGGCGGGACGAAGCCAGCGTAAGGGGACGAAAGGATACCTACCCTTCGACCGCGCACGCTATAGCTCCAGCCGCCCAAGCAGGAGTAGATGGGAGAAACGGCAGAGAGGGGAAGAAGAGGTTAGTAGAGGCAGGGAAGGGAAGCAGCTGCCAAGAAAATAAAAGAGAAGGAGCATCTAGCCCCTCTCGAAGAAGTCGACAGATGCCTTCCAAGGTAGGTAGCCAGGCGCTCGGTCGTCGTAGCAGCTGTTGATCGGGTCAATGTCCAGCGCTAGGGCCCCGTTCGCAGCTGTTTTCCGCCTGCGCATAAATACTCTCGCTCTTCCAGGTCGTTTCTCGCTCTCCTGCACTCCTCAGCTCTGCGGTCTGCCAAACCTCACAGAGGAAGGCGGGGGAGGCAGAGTTCAAAAAGCGTCGAAACCGAGCTCGATGGTGGGGAGGGGAAGATGTGGATCGAGCGTCGGGTCGGCAGGGCGGCGTCGAAATGAGGAAGCAGATGGGGTTTTGAGGCTTGATGTTGGATTTCGCAGGGGGGTGGGTGGGTAACACTAAAAAGGCAAAAGTCTGGTCGGTAGGGTCGTTTAGTGGGCTTTAGTGGGCTTTAGCGGGCTTGCGGGTGGGCTTTGCGGGTGGGCTTCCTGCGCGCTACGGTGGGCTACGGTGGGCTAGCACGGCTAGGTACGGTGGCACGGTGGGCGGGTGGGCAACGGCAAGCAGCTGGGGGGGGCGCTACAAGTTGGAAAACGCCCAGTCGGTCGTACTTCTGTTAGCGCAGGCGGGCACTGACAGGCTAGCGATGCTAGCATCACTGTACAATTCGTGGGGGAGGGCAGGCCCCAGCACCACCCAGCACCACCAGCCCGTCCCGCCCATCCCTGCCGCCCGCCATTTCTCAAAGAAATAAAAGTTGGTGGTGTGCCCGCTGCTGGGTTGCAGCGGTGTTGCAGCGGTGTGCCGCAGGAAGCACGCAAGGTCAGCCAGGCGCAAGCCAGGACTCCCAGTTCACCAGTTCGCGGTACCTCCCTCAGGTATCTGTAGGTAATAGGGAGTCTCCCACTTTTTATTATTAGGATGGATGCATTGAAGACAACCAAGGTACGCCACCAGCGTCTACGCTATTGCCATCAGTACCACGCCTCCGTGCGTAGCACTTCCCACAACCTCGGTTTAGTCGGTCGTCGTCTATCTGCAAAGCCCGCAGCGCCAGATTCACGCCCATAGTATCGGTCGAATGGGTTTGGGCGGGATGCGGCCTGTCCCTGCAGGCGGAGAGGGGGAGGGGGAAGGGATGGAAGGGATGAAGGGGATCCCCTGCCCAGTACCCAGTCCTACCCAGGCAGCTTCGTACGGAGTACTTCGACCGCACGCGCACGCGCACATTGCATTCGTACCGCGAACAGGACAGAGCGGAAGACCGGGGCGAGACTTCGCAAAAGGACAGGCAAGCCTAGAGCAGCGCGGATGTAGGGCCGAAGAAGCAACTCGTGAAGACAGAATGGAGACAGATAGATGCACATGCATACAGGTATGTACCTATGCACATCCTTACCTCCATCCCTGACATACACCCATCCGTATATGTGCTTGGATATATGTACGGAATACGTACGAGCTGCACCGCCTAGCCAGACGCGCAGGGAAGAGCAGCCCGCCTGCTTACTCCGTAAGTACAAGCCCACCGTCCCAAACAGGCTCGTGGGCGAATGAGCGGCCACGGCGGCGCCATCTCACGCACAACAACAGGCCCAGCAGCAGCACAAGAGATCAGCTGTCCCGCCCGTTCCCCATCACCACTGGCCGGAGCCATATGCAGCCGGCGTTCCTGATAAGCCGCCCGGAGCGCCCTCCAGCCAACCGACAGGCACTGACGGCGACCCCAGCGCTGCCAACCCATCCAGTCGCCATCCCGCTGTGGCCGCCAGGACGGAGCACATACGAGGCGGCGCGCATGCAGCAGACGCAGTGCTTCATCGACATGACATGGACGTGTAACGACAGCACTGCTCCAGCATCCCTCTAGAAACAAATAAATGTCAACAAGTCAGCCATGGCAATCAACAATCATGCCAAGTAACAAGAACGCACACCCACTCGTTCGCCGCGCACGCATGCCACTCGCTCCGGGGGTCAGGGGTAGGTACAGGGAGGCACTTTGCAATTACTCGAGGTGCCTGGTCCAATCTCGCCGCCGGCGCAGCAACAGTCGCACAAAGCAAAGCGACACAGACACAGCAATCCTCAGGAAGGGAAAACGAAGACACGCACGCACTCGCGGAAAAAGACCCCCCAGCTCGTTCTCCAAATCTTTCCACGATTGCCAGCGAGGTTGAAGTGGCACCCGGCGATCCACCCCACGGACGGACAGGTTATACCGATCGACGCCCCAAACACGGCATGGCAGGGCGAGCGCTTCGCTCTGATCCGGCTCCTTACGAACAACTGGGAAGGTAAGGTACCTACTTTTTGGCTTTAGGGGATCCCAGCTCGGTCGCTCATCTGCCCGTCCGCTCATCCGTATCCGTCTGTCTCCTTTGTATGTCGTGCATACCAGCTTCGTGCGCCTCCTGTGTGTACGTACAGACGATGGATGTATAGGGCCTAGCGTGCCTTTTTTTTTTCTATAAAAAAAGGGGGGGGGGGGGGGGGGGACCAAGAAACCCCCCACCATATCGTTAGGATGTAAAAAAAAGTGCTGCCGAAAAGGGGGAGGCGCCAAATGCTGGACGGCCCGGTTTGAAAA
>JAKLNC010000018.1:9025-174545 GCA_022813145.1 Barbatosphaeria neglecta | reverse complement strand
CCCCCCCCCCCCCACCTAGACAGCCCCCTCCATTTCTATAGGATGTACAATAACGTGCTTCCGAAAAGGCTGAGACGCGAAAGGCTGGACGGCACGTTTTGACAACGGCCGTCGCAGACATAACCGCCCCCAAGCAGTGGGCAAAGGAAGGGCCTCGCTCCTGCGACCTAACCCGACAAGGCAGCCTAACCGGCCAGCGGCCAACCGCGGCCATCTTAAAACTACCTAGCTACCTACGTAGCCGCGTCGCGAGAGACAAGGCCCATTAAGCTACCGAAGCAGCACGTGTTCGGCGAATTGGCATAACGAATGCAGCGCGCTCATCACAATTCCTCGAGTGGTAGGCGCCCTTGTCTAGAAGACGTCTTGACAGTACCCGATAACATTGTCTACGGCTCTGCACAAACCCGGGCAGTTACCACTGCAGCTTCACTTTCCCCGCCGATGGTCCCCGGCCGTCACTGCGCCGCCCGGTCTACCTAGGTAGTCCTGCACCAGCGTTTCTTCCGGTCCTACCTATCTTAGCTACCTAGTGCCCGACGTTGGATGCACGTATCCGATCCGGAGGGGAATGAATAGGTTGAGGTTCGAATTGCCCCAACCGTCCACTACGAGTACAACGAGAACGTTAGGTCAGGCAGTCTCTCCTAATACCCGCAGACCCACCAATGTTTCCATCCGTGCCCGAAAAGCGATCGCCACCGCCCAACACATCTCGCGTGTCGTCTGCAAGCCGATCGTTCTTCCTTCCCTTCCCATTTTATCTTCATCCTTACTTTTCTTGCAGTGCTTGTTCTCCCCTACAAGCCGCGCACACTCCCGCAGGGCCGCCGCTCGTTCGTTCATGCGGGTGGCGGCACGGCACCACGGGTAATGATATGTATGTATGTGCGCGCGCACTCCGTTCGCGTACATGGACTATCTTCGGGCAGCTGCAGAGGACCCCGGGGGCGGGCCTCCATACGGAAAGATGCCTACTTACATGCGTGCATCCTACTACGTATTACCTGTTCCTCCTTAGATCCGCAAGGTGCTGACAACTTGCCCACTGTCTGTTCGCTGGCTGATATTTACCTATGTACCTTACCTGGCCGTAATATACATAAGGTTTAAGTTCCTACTGCGCTGCGGGACAGCTGGGGAGCTTGTTTCATAACTGCCGTATTAGCTACAGGGTACCCAATGGCCACGCCTACGCTAGCTCCTACAGGATTCAAGAAATCCATGGATGTGACTGGCGCCAGGGTTCCTGACGAAAGAATGACTGCCTGTCTGCGAGTGAGCGATCCCTTTCCCCAGGGAACCAACTTGCGCGGGGAGGAAGGGAAAGGGAGATCCATTAGGGGAAGGGGAGAATCCTACAGGCCCCGATCGCGTCAGACCCGATGATAAGATGGATATGCGAAATTGCTTGACTCGCAACCATCACATCCATCTCGGTAGTAGTAGGTAGGTACTAATGTAGTTACTCAGGTATCTCTTCATGTTCCGTGATTCACCACATCGACCGTTTGCCCCGGGCGGCTCAGAAAGCCGAACTTGCAATTTGTAGGGGATTGTACATTAGTACGCCCCGTCGCTTGTAACTGTGTTTGAAACGTTCCGAGGCGGGATTGGATCTACCACACTAAATCCTGCCACACCTCCTGCCATGTTCTTTTCTTGATGTCCTGCCACCCTGCGTACGTAGACTGCCCCACAGCCTTGCAGAAGGCAGGTGCAGACATATTTTCGTCCGCTGCATGTACTCGCGTACACGCACGCGTCTAACCGGTGCCTGTCGGGATCCAGCACTGGATAGAAGATACATTGGCAGCAACATAGACAAGGCACATGACTCGCTTCTTTTTCCCGGATCCACGGATCCATGCTTGTATATAGTGTAGTCTTCAAGCAGTCACACAGTACGAATAGTAACGTCAATATCTGTCGGCCTCAAAGATGGACCTCAACTTCCACGAACCCCCCGTAAGAAGGGGAGGTATGGAAAAGCCGCGGTGAGTAAAGGGTCGCGTTCAATCTTCCTAGGCATCCAAAATTGAGACAGTCCACGGGAGAGCTGGTTCTGTCTCAGAGTGTAGGCCAGGTACAAGGGGAGGGCGGAAGGTAGAGAGGGAGGGGGGCAAGAGAAGACCCTAACTGTCTGCACCTCCTATCATATTTCGCCTACCACCCCATAGCAAATAACCATGAAGGCAGGGCGACGAAGAGGGTGTGTAGTAGACAGGCTACCTAGAGCCGACCGAACCGGTCGCGCCCAATGTGCACGTCTTGGGAGCCTGAGCCTGACCGTTGCAGCCAACCCAGGGGGGTTGCAAGCTAGCCAAGAAGCCGGCAGGACGGCCGGCCATCCGTCCGGCCCATTGACCACCATCGAGATGGAATAGACATGTCCAACGCGAGAAAGAGAGAAAAGAGGAACAGAAAAAAGATAATAAAACAGAAAATGAGTGGGACGGTCACGAAACAGCCGACCGACCATTTTATTTCATTTTTTAGTACACTCTTCGCACACCTCCCGACGGCGTGGGTATCGCAAAATAGAAGATAGACGGCAGCCACGAGGGCCAGTGAAAGAAAAAAAAATCAACGACTTCGCGTACATGCAGACCCACCCCAGTCATGGCGCTGTCAATTTACCTTGTCCGTCGACGCGCTCGATCAGCTCGAAACTTCCAGATTCGAATAAGGTGCAAGCCCTCTGCGCCGAAGGACGGGGTGGCTCCAGCGGCAGGAGGATTTTCGGACGAAAAAACCTGTTAGGCAGACAGGCATGTCGTGCGGTTGGGGCCATTTCCCTGCCGGCTTTGGGCGGAGTGGATGTCGAGAGAGAAGATCTAGGAAGAATGGAAGGGAAGAGAAAAAGAAAAATTTGGTCGAAATGGACTTTTTATGGTGCACGGGCGTGCCCCATTCTCGCAACTTATTAGCGGCCCCGCGCCACACGTGAAAAGGTTCGTGTGCTGCTCCAGCCACTTCAAGTTTCTAGCGCCCGCTCCACTAGGCCCACAACCATACGAGCGCGCTCCACGACAAAATAGCAACCCTACCCCATAGATGTCTCTGCTGGTATATGCAAACGGAGACATTTCTCATTCGGAATATGCCGGTTTACAAATGGCACGAATTTAAATAGTCGCGGCGAAGGTACATATAGTTGGCATAAAAGAAGATCACCAGATAGTCGCTACACGCATGGTCCTTACTACACGTCCACTACGCTTCTCAGCCCTCTTCCCAACGCTCTTGAGCACACAGCTCTCCTAGAACAACTTCATACGTTGCGCCTATCAACTCGTCCCGCTCACGGCAAGCCTGCGTCATGACGTTAGTACGCTTGCCACCAAAGAAAAGGGGGATTACGAAGGGTACAACGTACTTCATAAGGTGGTCCATGAAAGTCTGCAGCGAGACATCGTCCGTGAAGATCGTCTGCGCCGTCTGGGCTCCGACTCCGCCATATGCCCCCGTAGTGTGGGTAGTAGACGGGTTGAGCTTGGAGAGAAGGAAACGGGCCTGCGAGCCACCGGCGTCGCAAACGATAAAACGGGGTAGGGGGAAGCGATCGGAAATGAGTTCCTACGGACCAGTACGTTAGCGGGGAGGGGCCGTGTTTCCAAAGAAAATGAGATAGCAGCTGTTGCAGCATCCGGCCTGTTACTTACCCGTGCGTCCTCCTTGGGTTGCTCCAGCAATGACGCGAAATTCTCGTAGCCTTCCTGGTCCTGGTAACCAGCCTTCCGCCACTCCGCAACCGTCTCGCCGTGGAAGATGAGAATGTGGAAGAAAGTATCTAGGAGGAGGATGTGCGTGGGCTGGATGGACGTCGAGTCGAGAAGGACGGGCTGACCGCCTTCCTGGTCGAACGTGTAGGAATCCAGAGTGGGCTGGATCATGATCAAGGAGTTGCTGACGTCTTCGTGGTTCAGAACGTGCCGGTAGAAGGCTGTCTCGTCGGGAGAGTTGTTGAAGACCTGCAGGAACTGACTTCTCCGCAGGTGAAACATGAACTGGGGGTATAGGGTGAAGTTCTTCTCCAACCGGAACGAGGACGGATCATCCTTGCGATAGTCGGCAAATCTCGAGCACAGCCGGATAAGCATCCTATCAACCCAGCGCAGGACATCGGGGCCGTCATCGACCTCCGCCTTGAACACGGCGATCCGCGACATCAGGACCGCCGCGGCCTCCTGGTCGAAGGATTGCGCGATGCTCGGATCGCCGGCGGGGCCGCTGAGACTCCGGGCGATGGTGGTGACGCGCAGGTGGAATTGCCCCGACGAATGCTGGTAGTACGTCAAGAACTGCATCATGGCCTTCTGCGGCGTCTGGGCGTGTGGCGAGGGCCCTCCCTGGGCGATTTCAAAGTAGACGCCATAGCTGGCAGCAGGGTCGATGCCGCACATCTTCCAGGCACACGTGTTACCGATGCCGCACTCCGTCTCGCCGACCGACGTGGACTTCTTGTTGAGAGAGACCGCGTGACCGATGAGACCAGTGACCTTGAGCTCCTTCGTCGTTAGAACCTCGAGGACGGCGTTGAAACCCATCAGAAGACTCTCGTCGCCGTCCTTGTCGAATATCCTAACAAACGACTGCTTAAACATGGACGAGGTAAAGCTATCCGTCAGGATCATATGGCCGCCAGTGGAGTTGCATAGGCCCTTCATCTCAAGAAGGCCGACCTGGTCGAGGCAGCCTGCGAAGATGTCGATGATGTGTCCGTTGTGTGCGGTTCTCTTAGCTAGATTATCATAGAACTGTTCGAGAGCAACGGTTAGCCTTATTCAGCTTCACGGAGCACATATCAAGTACCGCTGGGATCACTGTCTTACCTTCAGGGCCTTCTTATAGTACTTGATGTTATCGCGATCGATGTCGTGGTGGGACCTCATCGGCTCCTTCAGCTCGGGGCCGACTACCATGCCGGGGCCTTCTGTAGCCGGGCCACCGGTGAAGAGCATAATGCGGCCACCGGCATTCTGGAAAGAGAACTCGAGAAGCCCAACGGCTACGCTCAGGGCCACACCGGTGCAGCGCAGGTTCCTGCGGTCGCTGGCGACAGGCCAGGGATCCTTCTGCAGCTGCTCGAGGGCCTTGGACAGCTGGAACTCGCACTGCTGGACTGGTAGCAGGAACCTCGAGGCCGGTCCCATGTGCATGGGACGGCCCGGCTGGCCGGGCTGGGGCTGCATGCCGGGGCGAAGGGCCGGCTGGGTAAGGCCGAGCATTTCTTGGACCTGCTTGGAAGCATACTCCTTGCTGCCGCGGAACACGTACGACTTAGCGCACTCGGTATACCCGATCTCGTGAACTTGGGTCTAAAGGCGATAGGTTAGCAAGTGTGGGGAGACAAAAGCAGGATGGCTCCGCCGTCAAGGTTCTACGAACCATCGTGCCGTAGGTGATGAGGCCGACGAGGGCATTCTCCGGCAGGAGGCTCAGGCTCATGACCAGGGATTCCTTCAGGGCAGTCAGGCTGTCCTCCTCCTGGCACATATCGACAACATAGAGGAAGATCGGAGGGCTCGGGGCGGGCCGGGACAGCCGGTACTCGATGGTAGTATTCGACGGGTGCAGCTCGGGAGGAATGGCATTGGCCGTGATGTCCTTGTAGTGGGGAGGCAGCGGGTTGCGCTGCAGGCAGAACGGGCATATCCAGAGGCGAGCGCGAACGTCAACTTGGCTAGAGGGTCGCACACATGATGTCAACAAGCCAGCTACTCCTGAGTTGTACGGAGGTGAAGCGGGTGCAATAAGATGATAACTAACCAGAACGGATTCAGCACAGAGCGGCAGGGTTGCTTGCAGGTCACCGGCTCGAACTGCAGCAGGGGAGTCTCGGGCTTCTCCTTCAGCGGGGTATATAGAGCACCGATGGGAACAACCAAGCGCGAAGCTTCCTGTCGGCGAGGTCAGCGTCGGGATCAAACACAACCACAAATACATGCCGTGACGATGCCGAGAAGGCAGGCCGAGTCCCATCCGTACCATGCGAGTGCTAGGAAAGACATTCCAGCTGAGACGGACGCCATCACGGTCCTCCACCTCGCTCCATTGCTCCTTTAGAGCCTCGTAATCCATGTTCGGTTAACGAGCGGACGTCGTCTATCAGGCCAAGCATGCGCGACTCCAGTGCGAGGAATCGTTGGCGTCACCGGGAGCAGGTTTGGCAGCAAGAGGCAGGGGAAGCTGGAAGCGGAAGGAAGCGCCAGGCGGGAGAGTAAAATTGCAGGCTAGATTTATCCAGCAAGGCTTTCTCCTGTCTGGGCTTCTGCGCCTGACGACCGCGGCTGGTGAGGAAAAGGGTTGGTTTGGAAACCGGTGAGAATAGGTTCCAACAAAGCTCTGCCCCTCGAAAAGGACAGTTCCGCTAGCGGTCGCCGGCGCTGGGTTTGTGGCGCAGCCACCTAGCGAGGTGCACTAAGTGATGTGGCTAGTTCGTGCTGTGGAAGCTATGATTCTACCACGTGATAATGCCAATCTGTGGCTTATAGCGCCGGGACAGCCCCGGAGCTGGAGCCTAGAGGGCGACAGGCCACGACGGCCTCAAGAACATACACCCGCATTACGTTGGCTCTTTTCCCTCCGTACTTGCACCCCCTAGAAAATTACAGTATGCAGCGACCGTTCCCTACTCCAACAGGATATGGAACCTCTAGGCAGCTACATATTTCACTAGCAGGCGGAAGATCGCCAGGGAATGGATGAGAGTAAGTTGCCCTATCTAAGAAAACTTGCTGATACAAAAAAAATTACAAAAAACAAACAAGACAACAGGGCTTTCACAGATCCTCCGTTCCTTACCCTCCCCAAAATACTTATTTCCTCCATCTTCTGGGATAATATAAGCATGTTCAGATCACTGCCACTGCGCCCGCACAAACTGGACCGACGAGTAGGCCGCAATGAGCGCCAGGGGCAAGCCCGCGAGGGAGGACGCTATGGAGCCCCTATTCCGTGTTTGTCCCCGTTAGTACAAAATTCAAAACCAGAAATCAACACTGCCCTTCCTTATAACAAGAGAGAGCCAGGAGAAGAAATGGGGGCTACTTACGGGACGCGAGCCTTGGGCTGGCCGGTCGCATAGCCAGCCGCGTACGAGAAACGCGCGACCACCCAGGTGGCGCCCAGCGCGGCAGCGGTGAGCGGGAACTGCGTGCCGGCGATCAGCAGCGCGCTGAGGAAGGGCGTCAAGTTCTCAACGAAGTTGACGTGGGCACGCTGAGCTGTACATTGCCATCACTTCATTAGCGCCTTCCTGGAGAACTACGCATTCACCCTACGGACATGCTACAAGGTACTGGGTGGGAGAGGCGTACCGCAGTTGTGCTTGTAGGCAGCCGGGTCCTTGGCGGCCAGCTCCTCGCTAGCATAGGCGATGGGGTACTTGAGGCCAGCAGCCTTGCGCGCGCGAGACGAGAGATGGATATGGAAGACGTTGAGGAAGACGGTGGACGTCGCCACGAGCATGACGTAGCTGGAAGCCATGTGAGCTTCTCATGCTACTCATGTCTCCGAGCAGAATGAGACGGAAAGGCGGTTGGGACTTACCTGTACTCGCCGGGGATCTCCAAAGAGACAGCCATTGTGCTGAACGTGGGAGGAGTAGGCAGATACCTAGGTAGTACTAAACGTCGAGGAATGAAGTTGGGGAGTCGACTGCTCGTTGAAGATAAGCAACCAAGCAGCGAGTTACGTTCACAGGCCGGCAGGCAGGCACAGGCAGGGAGGTAGGCAGGTTTAAATATCACAGATCACAAGCGCGGCAGTCTCCAAATAGCGTCCAGTCCTTACCTCCGTGCGTGTAAGGAATAAGGAGGGGGAAAAAATACGGCTGCCTAACTTATGTAAACACGAGTCCATATGGAGCATTATCGAGCCATTCGGTAATAGCATAGGTGTTCCAGAAACAGCCCCTTGCGCGAGCTGAGTCCCGCCGGTTGGCTTTCTTCGTCCTTCTCTTTGGTTCATTAGGCTCAGAACGCCCCAAATGCCGCACTGCAAAGTTGGGCCGGTGACTTTGCCGGAACCAAATTGAGTGCGAGGCCGAGGGACGGGACCTGAAGTTAAGCCTCCAGTCCCAGCGAGTTTCCGATGGAAACCGGCCAACGAAGTGTTCCGAAGGCCCGACGGAGGCGGGGGAATTCAAGTTGCTCCGCGGTGAAGAGGCCCGTGCCCGCAGTGTAACTTTAAAAGCGGATTCTTCCTCTAGGCACCAGCTTTCGCGGACTAGAAAAATTCCAAAGAGGTAGTGGGAAACAACCAGACAAAACAACGGAGTAAGGGCGATGGCAACGAGATGTTACGTCGTAAGGGGACGCAAGGCTATTAGCTTACTATTCCTGGAAGGGTGAAATCGTCTTACATGCGCATGTATGAGGTGGCCGCGGTGGCGCACCACTTGCTGTGAGAATTACGCCATTTAGAGCACCAAGGAGGTCAGTGCGTCAGAAGAACCACGTGACTAGGCGTTGTGCACACGGGGTCGGGGTCATTTAATCCCGTTCGTGGATATCGAGACGCGTTTCCACCACCTCCTTCTAGGTATACCTTACCTACCGCAGGCTCCGCGCAGGATTGCACCCTGCCTGTAATCTGTACAGCTCCTTCATGAGCAGCCAAGGTTATCAATGCAAGAGTCCTAGTTCTAATTCTCAGTACGGAAAATGCATATGCAAGATAGGCAGATGCAGTTGCTCTCCGTCCTCTCGCCCTCCGTCCTCTCGCCCTCCGTCCTCTCGCCCTCCGCTCTCTTGCTTTCCGCCCTCTTGCTCTCCGCTCTCTTGCTCGCCGCTCTCTTGCTCTCTGATCCTCATTCCCAACACTCATTGCTACGGACACCATATAACCCGTTCATCCGAAAAAAAAAAAAACAATACAGAAGACCTATACAGAAAATACAGTGCAGAAAAACCAATACAATGGAGAGCCGTACCGTAAACCCAAGAACAAGATGAGTTAGTACAATATCAAAACAAAGCCACGTTCCCAAGTGAAGAGGAAACTACTCCCATCCCATCCGATCTTAGCCGCGAGTCTCGTCTCTTTCCTTTAGCTTAGTGGTTGTTCTTGACTAGGCTTTGTCTGTAGTTAGTCAAGAGAGTTGTCAACAATGCTCGATCACCATCATAGTGCCACCCCCTCTAGCCAGTTAGAAGTCGTCTTGAGTTGCTCCGCGCTTATTCTCGGTTCCGTCCGCCAGAGAGCGCCCTCCAGGCTGCGATAGAAGCGTGGCTTGAGCTCGCTTGACCCTGTTGCGATCCGTCGAGTGTGCTCGCCGGCTTCGGTGGCCTGGTCGCGCCTCTCCCTGTCGCTTCTTGGCCGTTGTTATCACTATAGGCGCTGCTGCTCGATCGTCCCATACGCCGTGAAACAGTCCTCGCCCGCATCGTATCAGATCCCCGAGAAGGTTCGGTCTGGCTCGTGGTGCTCGTACTCGTGCTTCCTCCAGGCGCTCGCTGCTCAAGAGGCCCGAATATACCATAGGAGAGTCCGTGGGGAGAAGAGAGCGTGTCATCGCCCTGCTGGAATGAGAAGGCTCGAGATCGGCGCAGTATCGTCGGCGAACTGTCAGGCGGATTTCCCTCCTGGCCATACTGACGCGCAGCGGCATGAGTAGAGGAGCCCTCAGTCGTCATCCGCTGAGGCTGGCTGCCGTCGTGTACATATCGGGCGCTGTGAAAACGGTTATCAGCGCGATGTAGACCGCCGAAGTCCGATCCCGAGCTGCTCGATGAGTCGCTGCTGCTACTTCTTGACAGCGCCAGCGGAGCGAAGGTAGAAGCGAGATCGGCACCTAGCGGCGCGGGGTTCGGAGCCATATATTCCTGGCCGTGAGCTTGCTGGCTCTCCTCCTCTTCGCTGATGACTTGCTGAGCGATATCTATAGGCCTAGAATGCTGGTTCTCCTCATGTCCCGATCCACCGCCATCGGTAGATCCTGCCTCGATCAAGCGGTGAAAGTCCGGTTCGATAAGGCGCTGATAGTCCGTCGCGGACGGATTCTGGGGCGCCGTTTCTGCTCGGCCCCGGCTGACCCTCTTGGGTGGGATCGTCTCCGTTGATACGGGTGGCTTGTGGACATCATCGTTCTTCTTCCGGGCGCCGGCCTGCTGCTCCCCTCCAGAGGCGGCCTCCCGCTCTCGGGCAGCCCTCTGGGCCCTCTCCAAATCTTCTTCCTGTTCCTGGAGCAAACCAAAGCCGGGGACTCTAGCTGGGCCCCCTCGCCTATTCCACGGATTCGGTCCCAGTGTGGCATCGGCGACGTAGCCCTGTTTACGCAGCTTGTCGCTCATCTCCTTGTCGTGGTCGACGTCGCCATTCAGAGGACCTCCAACTATTTCCTGTGTTAGCATATGAATACACTTCCATAGGATAGTCTGCCGAGGGTCTTTCTGTCTCTCTATCGAGTAGGCCCAGTCTTTTCGGCGAGGGACGGACGTAGTCTGCGCCTGGTGAAGAGAGAGAAGAGCCACTTACGTATCGTCCTCCAGGGCGCGACGACCTGCAGCGAATCCGCGGGGCCATCTAGGGATGTCTTAACGTGCTTATCGCCACTCAAAAGCTGCTGCTCGTCGTTGTCCGATCCTGCAGAGGCGTGTGTTAGCATCACCAACCAGCGAAGTGCCTGTGTCAGCGCCCGTTCATGTTACTCGCTGTCCGTACCTTTCACTTCTTCGTTCTGGCCTGCCACTCCAGTTTCTGCCGACTCCGCAGCCTCCTCCGCACCGCTAGCGCGCTTCAGTTTGGCCGCAAAGCGGCGCGAGTCGGTTCGGTTCACGATAGAGCCGCTCCGGGCAAGGGCGACCGCCTCCATGCCATCCTTGGAGCTACGCGCCAGAAGCTTCTCGAGGCGCAAGATCTCTGCCTTGAACTGCCGCTCTCGCTCGAGCCACTCCTGGGTGCAGTTGGTGAACGTCTCGAGCTGCTCCTTATGCTCGGCGACGAGCTCTTCGATGCGGGTGTCGCGCTCCTTGATATCTCTGTTCAGCCCGCGTATGCCCTCGAGCACGTGGAAGATGTGCGAGTTGTACTGCACGGGGATGGGGGCCATAGGGTCTGGAGCGCTCATCATGACAACCTGCAAGGTCTCGGCCATCTGCACAAACGACGGCCTGTGCCAGGTCTCGTCCTCTTCGCTATAGAACGCCATGACGTTGCGACCCTTTTCGGCGCGTTGCTGTTGTTGTGCGGTTGCAGAGGGAAGACTGAGCTCGGTGCTGCTGATGGTTGGGTTACTTAGGTTGTTCGAGCTGCGTGGGTTGCTGGAGCCGAAGGCGGCGGGGAAAGCGTCCTTGCTATGCTTCTTATCCTTCGACGAAACGGGGGTGGGTTCCCAATCAAACGGTGGCCCTGGCGACGTTGGTTCCCGTGCTGATTTGTTCAGGCTTAGGTAGCTGGCCACCCTAGACATTGGCTTGGGCCTTAGCGGCTGGCTCTGGGCCTGCTGTCTTGAGCCATGGTCAGCTGGAACAAGGTGCAGGTCATTACTAGCAGAGGGAGCGGAGACAGTGCCGGAACCAGCACCAGCTGCTTCATCACCAGGCCTAGACCCCCTTTGGAGGCTGGACGGGGTGCGTGAGCGATGGCTTAAGCCAAGCAGCTTGCCAAAGTCAGCCATGTTTCTTGTCGATAGGCCGAGGGTGGGAGAAAGGACGAGGTCCCTGACTCCTGGTCGGAGGTGTGATAGATGCGAAAACAGAGCGGGGGTGGATGAGAAGGGGGAAGAGCGGCTGAGCAAATGGCCCAGGTGAGCTCAGGTAAGCGAGGTTGGATCACTCTCGACAAACTTGTACCCTCTTTCACTGTTGTCAGAGTTGATTTAATCGGGAAAGGGAAGTGTGGGTTGAAAGGGAGGAAAATGAGCGAAAGTAGTTGCTGGAACAGGCCAGGAATCTACTCGGAGGACCGAGACGAGAGTGCGCTGATGGCGGAGAGGATGGGTGGTGGAAAAGCAGGCAGGACTCCGGGAGAGTGCAGTTGATGTAGTATGTTTGCTCTTTGGCTGCTGGTCGATCATTTTGCTTAGTGGTGGGCAAGTAGGAGGAAGGGGGGAAGGGAAATTTGATTGCGTTCTGAGAAAGAACTGAGGGCAAGGTGCCCAGGTATGTACCTAGGTACTCTCAAGTAGAATCACTGCTGTAGGCTGGTAGGCCTCCATGCTTAATACAAGGACCTGAGTGGGAGTCCGCCTCTGTCGGTAGTTGCAGATGCTTGTTCGTCGCTGCTTCCTTTTCGGCAAGACCAAACAACAATCTACGACGCCATGGGACGAGTCAAATTTCCTGTTCATCCCATTTGAAGCCACCATCTCTACCCACCAACGTAGGTACCTACCTACTTATAGGGACTTGGAGATAAGCTCTCCTTAAGGCTTGCCATGGTGGCAACGCTCTCTATACCTCCGCACCCTTAATAACGGCTCGATGTCATCGCGAAGGTGTATGTGACCAGGGGCAAATTCAAGCCTTACCAGCCGTAAGTAGCCTGCGAAGATGTCTTTTCAGCCCTTCTGCCTTGTGATTATCTGATATAATGTGGCCTAGCCACCATACCTCCATATCGAAGTCCTCACTAGCCGAGTTACCTAGCGACGGTACGGCTCCAGTTTGTATCACACTCCTCCTCCGCCCCGGAGTTCCGTCCGACCGGCCCAGATAGTATGAAATGTAGGCGCCCGGTCTGTATAATTCACTTGTAGGAAGGGACCAGATTCAAGCTTCGGTAGAGCCTCTACAACGGTCCCTGTTCTCTCGAGTTTTATTCCACCCCTTTTCGTTCTGCTTTCTCGTCCTCCCATCTCGGACATTATTGCACCGAAACGAGGTGAAGCCGAGGCCTGGGACTGGGTAGGTAGTGCCAAGGGCGGGGGAGAGAATCGGGGGTTGCATAGATATGAATCCTTAAGGGTTTTACCTGTAGCTGGGTAGCCACTTCATGAGACAGCTCCCAATCCCTGAATAATTAGTGAAAGAGATCTTCTGCCTTTTGCCGACGTCGGATGCGGCTGTCCAGCTTGTCAGCGAAAAGCTCCTTTCCGGCGTTGCCGTTCAGCTTCTCGGGAAACAGCTCTCGTGCCGACGCGCCCTTTATGGTGAAATCCGAGCCGCTGCCGCGCTGGCTTGCTAGACCGCGAATGTGGATGCCACCGCCGCCGTTGCTGTTGCCGTTCTCGTTCTCGTCGGCTCTTCGTGAGATCCGATCTGCAAGTGCATCTGGAGTCAATTTCTGGTGGCTGAGCACCCCCAGGTGGTCGCCGCGATGCGCGCCCGGAGGGACGATGACCGTCCTCTCGCGACGGTGACTCTGTCATCGCTGCTTCCGTCGTAAAAACACGAGAAAGACATACCGCTGAGGGCCGTTGTCATCGAGGCCATAGCGTCGACCTGGTCCATCTGAGCTACCCCGGCGAGGCGTCCCGAAGTAGACCTCGAGGGTGCCATAGACGGGAAAAGTTCCTTGCTGCTGTTGTCCTTTGTCGATAGTCGCTCCTTGATCGAGCGGGCCTTGTCTCTGTTGCGCAACGCCGCGCCGCGATCAGCCACCCGCTCCTGCATCCTGTAGTCCCTATCCCTCTCATCATCCTCCCCGCCGCCACGGCTACCGCTTCGCAGGGGGGAGGACGATCGATTACGCAGAGATGTGCGGTCTCGTTCTCGGATGCTCAGACGATCAGGAAAGAGTTCTTTGTCCTGGTTGCGCTGGGCGTGGTGCTCCGCGTTGGACCCGATGGATCGAGGGGCCGATATTGAGCGCGAGCGTCGTGGGGGTTGCGGCCGTCTAGACCCGGACGCACGCTTCGCGAGAGCCTCCGCATCATCATCGTAGAGGCTGGCATCGAAGGTCTCCCTGGTATCCTCCTCATACCGTCCCTCGTCTCTCCTCCGTCCGCCCCGCCGATGCTGGTACTGGTCTTCTCCATCTCGGTCGCGATATCTCCGCCTGTCGAACTCGCCTCGCCTGCGCCTCTCTTCTGGGTCGTATTCGGGGTGGAAGAGGTAGAAGCGACTCCGAGACGCCGCGCCGGGGAGCTTCCTGTCACCCACGACGGCGAAGCGCACCTGTAGGTCCGCATCCGCCTTAGCAGCGTAGCTCTTCGCACGTAGGAGCTGCAGCGGCGGCAGCTGGGTCGGGTCATCGAGCATCTCGTCGGAAAGCGCGACGAGCGCGTCGGAGGCGGCATTGTTGGACTTGAATACGAGGTTGGCAGATGAGTCGTCGATCCATTCGATGCGCTCGAACCTGCCACCGCCGGAGTGATCTCTGAAATAGGTCTCTAGGTCCTTAGGCTCGAACGAGTTGAGGCCGCGTATATGAATTTTGTTAAGCACCCGTTCTTTGTCATCGGGCCGGTCATCCGCCGTCTCGTCCACCTCTCCGGGTTCCTAGGAACGCGTATCCAAGTAAGTTTGTGAGCATGAGAATAAAGAGCTTTCTCGTCCATGCAATGGTGCACACAAGGCTCACCTGCACCTCTTCGTCGATAGGGAGAATATCTTGGCTGGGGACTTCTTCAATGGGAGCGTAGCTCTCGACGGCGGCATCCTCCATCTCAATGTCAAAATCCATGGCTAATCGAAAGCCGACGTCGCGCGGGGCGCGACGGAAACGAGCTAGCTGTTGTCGGATTTGCTGGTGGTGAATGCAAGATACGACCTTTGCGAGGATAAAGTCCTGCTCTCTGGGGGTTACCAATTCCGACAAGTTTAAAATGCGGTGCTGAAGGGGCACGAGTATATGGAAGTGCGTAGAGAAGAGGAGGTAGTAGAGGGGAGGAGAGGTGGGAGACTTGAGCGACGACACAAGACGTTTAGGTAGATTGGAAGAGGCTCAGGGAATGACTTGGCTTCGGAGGTTCCCAGTTCAAGTTGTTTTTTCGGGAACAGAGCTGAAGGTGGGGATAAAGGCGGGGCTTGAGCGGTAGCTGAGACCTCGTCATTATCTTGTATCATTCAGTGAAAGCTGAGCCTAGAGTGACTTCAAAGGTACCTCAAACGTCTAGAGTCAGCAGGCGACTAACAGTGGGGGTTGCAGCTGTCAGTCGGAAGCGCTACAAGTACGCAACTCCCCCCCCCCGCCCTTATTGAGTAGCAACCAAGTATGTAAAGTACTAAGGTAATAACTACCTGACTCGACCTACCAGCACATATGGACGGGATGCAGAGGCGCTAAATGAAGATTTATAGCTTCTAGAGGCTAGGCGTGCCCAGAACTCCGATCTAACACATTGTCAACGGCGCCCCTTTCGGTACCCGTACGCCCCAAAAACAGATACTAATCAAACGGCCACCGATTACCCTTCTAAGCTCCATCGGGCATTCCTCATCGTCCTCCATAACTTTATAGCGTTCAACGTAAATCGGGCCCTAGGCCACTGAGCGTAAAGCGCAGACAACCAAGCACCAAGGCGAAAGGAAGGTGAATCATAGCAAAAGGAGAAACGAGAAGAGGGGGGACATGAGAAAGACGAAGAAAGCAGAAAGCCACCCAAGCCCAATGTAACACCAAAGCGAAGCTAGGCGCCGTAGCCCCGCTCTACCGATCTAAATAGCGACAATGTCTTCCAACAGCAGAATACCTCCCATTGCCACCTGTCCACGATCAAGTGGGCGAGCCTCGTTAAAACGCCATAGCCGTTTACCGGATCATCCAAAATTCACTATCCTCCTCCCTCTTTCTCCCTCCCGCCCTCCCCTGAATAGCCGCCCATGTATCATATATCAGGTAGGAATGTAAGGAGATGGAAAGTCTGCAGCGGGGTGCGTCGCTGACATCACTTGAATCGTCGTTTATTGCTCATAAAATTTTTCTTTCTCGATAGTCCGTCGCTTTCGCTTGCTGCGATCGAAGGTCGAGAAGGAGATGGAGACCGAGAAGGCGAGGGCGTCGCCAGCACTATGAAGTCTTAACCCCTCTGCGGACCTCGATAATGTTAGGCAAGGGGGTGTAGAGCCGTGGCACTTTGGGTCGGGATCCCTCACCCTCTGCGGTTGCTGCGGCGGACCCGAAGCTGGAGGATCGGGACATCTCCGAGGCGGCACGCTTCAGGGACGGGAAAGCCGGCACGATGTCCCCGGCCGCCGGTCGCGCCGGACAGCCATCAACTCCAACACCGCCACCCTCTTCGTCGTCGCAGTCAATGGCATTGTCGTTAGCATCCAGCAGCACGTCATACGCCCAGGCTGACTCGAGGCCTTCCATATAGACGGGGGCCTCCCGGAGGCACTGCCACGACAGCGATTCGTAGCGCATGGCAATATAGAGCGAGTCGATCTTTCCGCTGCGGTCGCAGACGGCGCAATTGTTCCTGAGGAACTCGATGTCATACTGGCCGTCGAGCAGTGCCGGGTCCAGCTCCCGAAGCATCGGCAGGCCTGCCAGCTGCTCGGCCGTGCACGAAAGGGCCTGCAGCGGCACCCAGGGCCTCCCTTTTAACAGGCTGTGGAAAGCCTTGGAGATGGCCGACACGATGGACTCGGCATCGTGCCCGTTGATAACTACCATCTGGTGGAGTCCGCGGGAGAGGCACCTCTGGTAGGCATTTGTGCCGCGTTCGAACGGAAAGGGCTTGATCAAGCTCGGTAGGAGGGAGACGTGGACGGTCCACAGCGTATTCTCGGGTGCGCCCTCGTTAGCGTTCTCGTTCTGACCGAGTCTCATTGGCATTGACGTGGATCCTCCGGGGGGGCGGGTAGGAACAGCGGCCGTCTGAGCGGGAGCGGACGAGGTGGCGATAGTGACACCTCCGTTGCTCTCCGGTAACGATGGGGAGCGGCTGCTGGCCCGGGCCAAAGAGGATGGTTCCGTGGTCTGTCCGGGGTCCGACGGAGACTTGCTCCTCCGCCGCTCCCTCGGCGGCGGGTTGCATCGTTCGGATTCCTCCAAGGCGTCGACGCGTTCCTCCAGGGCGATGTCGGCATCGACGAGATCCATCTGCCTCTGACCCAGCCTGTGCAGCTCAGTGTCGACGCCGCGGAGGTGCGTATCCAGGTGGCGGAAGTGGTCCTCATACCGCCCGCTGCGGCGCTCCAGCTCTCCGATCGAGTGCCACGCACGGGTGAGGTTGCGGTACGATGCCTTGATTTCCTGGCTGACCTCCTCCCTGCTCCTGTCGACGACATCTTCCAGTTCGCTGACCCTCACGACGATCTCTCGCTCACGAGTGCGCTGCTCCTGCAGGATCTGGACCTCTTTCCGCAGCAGGCATAGTTCCTCGTTGACCCTCTCCAGGGCCTGGACGCGCTGCTTCAGCTGCTCGACCTCATAACTCTCCGACGCCGGCTCGGTCGTCTTGACGTGGAAGCAGGCGAGATGCCCACAGTCGCAGAGGGCGCCCGGCATCGACCGGTTGAGCGTGAAGTTGGCACAGGCGCACCGCTGACCCTTGATCTCGGGGAGCAGCAAGATGTAGCGGCACTGGCCCTTGGGCAACTGGGACTCGTCGACCTGCGGGGTTGGCCCCTGGCGGGGAGACGGAGTTGAGTGCGCTGAAGACATGGGGCTGCTCCAGGGCACGCTCTCTGCTGGATGGCGGCCACCCCCACTTCTCGATGTCCTCCGCCGTCAAGGGACGGAGGGGTAAGACCTGGCTTGCGGGAACCGGGAAGAAACCCTATCGTCGGCCAAAGACGGCTTGGTCCTGTAGCACGTGGACAAGAGCGACGGCGGTGATGACGGCGGGGTCTGGAGCCAGTACTATCGAACACGACTCATGGCACACTGGAACCGCGCAGGCGTGTCTTGAAACTCGTCCATGGAACGGTCCCCGTAGTATGAGAGCTGTCGTTCAGAAAGGGGGGAGAGAGGGAGAGGGGAGAGAGGAGACCGGAACGAGAAAGGAGGAAGGAGGCGGAGAGTTCGCCGGGATAGGTGGTGGGGGGATGTGGGAACGGCCAGCCTTTTGTGTGCGGTTGATGACGGGGTCCCTCCCCGAGTAGGGCGGCGGCTCTTGTTTGTGTGTGTGTGAGGGAGTGTGGTAGACGAGGGAGGTGCCGGGAGGTCCACAAAGGTTAAGGCGGTTAAGCGGTCCCTCCTAGGCTGGCAGCGTACTCCGTAGACGCCCAAATGTGGAGGGCAGCACTACCCGAACAAAACAAGGCGGGCAGGGGGGAGGGATTGGGTTGCGTGGGAGGGCGATTAGGCCAGGGACCAAGAGAGCGAGTGTGAGATAAACGGCCTCGTCTCGGCGGGACTCCCGGGCGCAGCGCGTGTGATAGGTGAGGCTTGATACCGGAAAGATCGAGGGTGATGGGCCTTGGTTCCTGCGGTGGCGCAAGATAAGGAAGAGTGGTGGGAGCACCTCAGGATATTGCGCAAGACCGGTTCCAGAACGAGACAACGAAGGGAGAAGGAGAAAGAGGCGGACGAGAGACGGGCGCCCTGTCAGCCAGTAGGAAGCAGTTTCATGAGGAGCCAGGGAGGATTAGATACGGAGGAGACTGGCAAAAGGGCAACTTTCACCGGTCCATAGTACGGTAGGATGGACAAGGGAGAGAGAGGATGAAGGCAGCAGAACGGCGTAAATAGCATACGGAACCACAGGTGGACGCAGGGCGGGTTTTGAAATGGGGGGGGGGAGGCGACGTCAATCCGGCTGGTCGACAGGCGGCAGATGGGGTGGTCGTTTTTATTAAGCTGGTACCGGCCAGGCACAAAACCCCACGGCGGCGGCAGCAGGTTCCCGCGTAATCACGGGTACAACGCCGGCGCGCGGGATGTACTCGAAGTACCCCAAACTTGCGATATCGCGCTGCAGACAGACCTTCGCCGGATGTCGCTGCGGACAACAGACAGGGGAGGCACTGATTGGGACAGGGAGCTCCCTGCTCTGCCCAGAGAGGTATTCAGTACGTGTGCGCTTCGTGGACACGCACCGAGCGCCGGGCGAGGTAGCACTGTTGCCGGTGAGGATACCTTATCTCTTGACAGGAACAGTAAAGGCAATCTCGACTCCGGCAGCGCAATGGCGAGATCGCGGCACGGGAGGGAGGCAGCGCAGCGAGCGAGCATCCAGCTCGATCTGGGCAGGGAGGAAGCCAGCGGCGCCTGGGGACCTGCCACCTGCTCATCAAGGTGCGCCGCTCTAGACAGGGGAGGGGTCTGGGTCTAGGAGCAGGCGTGGCAGCGTGGCAGCGTGGCAGGTCGGCCACTGTGGCACGCTATTGACGGGGGCGGACGGAGCGGTGGCCACAGCAGCTGCAGCAGCCAGCAGAAGGAGAAAGGAGCAGCAAAGGCGTCAGGGTAGGCCGTAAGGCGGGCCTAATCGGTAATACATGACAAAGTGCGCGCATGGAAGGGCACAAGGGGAGGGGAGGTGGGTGGCGGTACCTCCACCGCTAGAGGAGGCGTCGTGGGTCGTCGCGGGGGGATGGCGATCTCGGGCTTTGCGCCGAGCTTCAGCGCTGAGTCCAGATACGGTCCAGCGTTCCTGTCTTCTCTAGCGTGCGCTCTCTTTTGATGCCTTCTTGGGCTCCCGCTGCCGCTGCCGCTGCCGCCGCTGCTGATTGAGCTTTCTGGAAATTTCCCCGTCCGCCCTGCGCAAAGGCCAGGTCGCGGTTGGACGTCTGAACGAAGGCGTCAAGCAGGCCCGCCGTTGGACAAGGGCAGAGCTCTCAGTCACGCACACGGGCTGGCTGGCCGTGATGGTGGTTCCCCACCCACCCACGCTGGCAAGTCGTCCCGCTCCCGGGGGGGGTTGCCAAACAGGAGAAGAAAAAATAAGGGAAAAAAAAAAAAAGAAAAATTCCTCTCTGGCGCTGCGGGCTTTATCTGAGGTGACCAGGGTCTGCGTGGGAAGCCGCATGCGACAGCGGGGGTCGAGATAAGAACCGCCAATCCACGGTGCTTCCCTCCCATTTGCTGGGGGTCACCGGGGGGCACAGGGGCCGTAGGGGGCCACAGGTGTGGTCCAGGCCCCCCCCCGGGGTGCTTCGCTGCCTCTTCCGCTCTCCCCTCTCCTCTGATGATATCCGCGCAGGGATGGTCTCTAGTCAAACGCCACAATGAATTGAGGGGTGATTTTGAGCTAGCGCCTCGGCCACATCTTTTTTTTCTGTCTCTACGGCATCCCCATCGCTTCGATTTCGCCCTGGCCTCCTGGTGTCGAGCTGCCTGCTGTCTTCCTTTGCGTGCCTGCGTGCCTGCCCCAAGCCCAGCCAGCTCCCCAGATGCCCTCTGAACAGCGGGATCGCCACGGCGTGGTCGCGGCACAGCAGATTACGTTTTTGCCGGCTGGTGATGCCTTGCGAGACGCTGGTGACGAGCTCGAGGCTGCGGCTTATCAGCAGGCACCGCGGGACATCCGGGTTCGCTATGACGCAGCGGCTCGTTTGCGGCCCGGGTACTGTTAGGGGGTGGTCCGAGCTCCGTGGATATCATGTTAGCGCGCTCGCGTCGTGGGCGGATGGGCGCCCGTCCAATCCGACAAGTCACGGGTACCTGCCGGCCTCCTGTGAGCCCCCACCCCGATGCGATAAAAGCGGTAACACAAAGGCAAGGAAGGGCCGACGGGCCATCCCATCCAGCACGGGGCTCCAAAGCGATCCGTACCTATCGTCTGAAAAAGACCAGCTCCGTGCTCCAGACAATGTACCTAAGCAGAACGCACAACTTGAAGCACAAGCAAAGCGACACCGCCAACACGCACATACACACACACACACACACACACACATACCGCGATATGTTCCTTCCTTGCAGCCCGGCATGCCAGCCCCACATTTGCTAAGGCCGACTGACTCGTTGCCTGTCAGGTTTCGGGAATGCGCAGCCCTCCCTCTCGCTGGCAGCGCCAGGTGAGCAGCCAAGTTGCTGTCTTCAGCAGCGCGCAGTGGCTTATCGCACGCACCGTGGGCGGCCGGGCGCGCAGCAAGGGGTGACCAGCCGACGATCCTTCGAGCCGTCGTGCTTCTGGTGCTCCTGTAGAATTTTCTCAGGGCTCGGGTTGGTCCGCTAACCAGATTTCGCAATGCCTTCCATGGCATTGCCCAACAGCCTGGGCCCCGCTTGGCAATGACGCTCGTCATAGAGGCCGTGTCTGAGGTGCGCCCAGGGGGGGCCGAGAAACGTGCAAGCAGCACGGGACGGCAGAGGGCACTGGCACAACACGACGACGGGTTACAGCGGGCTCCAGCGGGCTCCAGCGAGCTCCAGCCCCTATGGAGTGCCACCTATAGCGGGCCGCCGCGGCCAGCAGCGAGCCACCCGTGCGGGCTGATAGCGGATCATGCCACCTGGCCCCCAGAGCGGCAAGCCCAGATAGATTGAAAATACCTTCACCGAGTGGGAGGTCGTCTCCACTCGGTGAGGCTCGATACCCTTCGCTGCAAACCTGCTCCGTCTCAAAGAGGCGGGCGTCGACGCCCGCCGAGTCGCTCCAATCGCTCCAATCGCTCCCGGGCAGCTTCTTCGCCTTCCCCTCCTTCCTTATCCAGGGTGCGGATAGGGACGGGCGGCTTTGCACGGGCGTCCGTTCCTCACTTTTGCCGGTTTTCATGTGTTCTTCCCGAACTGCGACGTCCTTCCCGGAGGTGCGGGTTGATGGCCGCCGTCGCAGCCACGACGCGACACGACACGACACGACACGACACGACATGGCCACACCCGCAGGCATACTGGCTGCTTTTGCGCTCATACTCGTCCAGCTCCGTGCCGTGGTACAATCGCCAAGTGCGCACAACCGGGCGCTATCGGACTGCATCACAGGTAGGTGCGACATGAGATGCACGCAGCTGTCTCACCCGGTCGATGGCACCCACCTTCATCATTTCTGCAATCCTTTAGGGGGCGCGACGGTCGTACTTGGGACGCCGCTCAACAACGGGGAATCAAAACCGAACGACGAGCGACGACGAAGAGCCTTTTCGCCAAAAAAAAAAAAAAAAAAAAAAAAAAAAAAAAAAAAAAAGCCCCCGAGGTGGAGGCAAACGCCGCGATGCAATATCGTATAATCAGAAAAAAGAACTGGTCCCGCCTACCCCGCGGGGGTGCCCTCGCGCGGACAGGTTCCATGAGGATATTTTAACTGCTAAGCGGAGATGTCTCCTCCCGTGGCCGGAGAGACACCAAGCCAGCGACGAGCCCACAGCCTCACCGCAGCCGAGTCAAGTCCTCGCATCGGACGGCTTCGTTTGAGAATTACGGATCGCGTACGGATCACGCAGGCGGGCGAGAAGCGAGAACAAAGGCTCAAAGTACGGTACGCCACGGGATATTAGGTAATGAAGTCCTCCACTAGATTGCCGGGCACTTCCAACTCTAGATATGTTGTGCGCTGAACACCCCCACTTCGGGGCTTCGTCCCGACCAAGCTGCCTCGCCAGCCTTTCCTTCTGGCCCGTCCAGGAAAGGTTCAGAAATGACACATCAGAAACACGGACGCTGCGAGTCAAGCCGGATCGTTCCGGCACAAGCCTCGAGCTTCTCCCTGCAGAGTGTAGCGACAGCCCGGCACGGCGACCGTGCGCTGGGGGGATGGGCAATCTGGACGATTCCATTGGACGCTTTCGATGCTCTCTTTCCTGCACGGTTCGCCGCAGCACAACCTTCGTCTGGAAGGGGAAATGAGAAGAGATGGGAGAAGGACGGGCAGCGGTTAGGGAGGCACCAGTTAGGGAGGCACCAGTGTGTCGGCCGAGGCGAAGGGAGGAAAAAAATTGTCACAGGTATTGCGTATCCCGCACGTCAACGAATAGACCTAGGAAAACAGCACGCCAGAAAAGGAGGGTGAAAAGAAAGAAGAAGCAAAAGAAGCAACGACAACTCAACCAGCGCCCGGACCATTCTCGGTCAGTGATCGAGTCGGGATGCAAGCCCACCTTCCGCGGGGGGGTTCAGCAAAAGAGAAAGAAGAGGGAAAAAAGAAAGTATTCTTTTTTTGTCGTTGCCTCCCTTCTGTCATCGGGCTTGTCCCAGCCAGAGTCCGCCGCACCACACACACCCGCTTTTTGACCGTCCGTGCTGATTGTTTTGTCCCTGGTGAGGAACGGCATCGCGATAAGGAAAACCGGGCAGATTGGATTGGGCTCCCCTCCCTACCTAGCTGGACGTCCTTGCTCCTTCCGCGCAGAGAGCCTTGTTTCCCGCGCATCCCACTCGTCGCCTACTTCCCGCTCTTCGGGAAAAGGAGAGAGAGCCGAAGGCGATGGAAGACTCTCCCGATGAAACCAAGACGCTTCGTCCCATCCACGCTCACCGACGTGATTTGCTTCTTAATCTACGACATACGAAGTAGAGGCAGGGTATCGAGGCACGTATTCAGACGCGAGGTATTATTTGCTATGCACTTAGGTAAGTCGAGTAACCATAGCCTATCGCGGCTGACCATCATCACCACCCAACCGCCAAGCCGGCGAGAGATACCAAGACGGAGACGAAAGGCAGGCAGGGAAAGAAAAAAACGAAGCGATAGTTGCTCACCACTGCCCTGTAAGGTCAGGTTGGTCAGAGCTTACTGACTCGCTTGAAGCATTGGGTAGGATTGCAGGTCGTTTCGAGAAGTACTGAGACGTACCCAGGTACCTGCCCTCCCTGACCCTGGAAAGTGGACGCAGTAGGGGGGCTGGATTCACCTCGTGGCGCCGCGATAACCTCCTTGTCTTTCTCGTGTTACGTCGAATCAGAGCCCTTCCATCCTACCTAACCTACCTGTTCAGCAGCCATGCTAGCCAGGGGGCGCTGTCAGTTGGCCCGTGGGATTCTCGGGCCTGCCTCCCCCGCGGAAGTGGCGGCCCTCTTTACGCGGTGGCTTGTGCCCAGAGCGGCTTGTGCCCAGAGCAAGGCGGGCATCCATGCCCGATAATCGTACCTAAGATTGAAGCCTCGTCTTTCTCTTTTTTTTTGCATATATTTGAGGTGGGAGGGCGCGGCTGCCTGGCTTTTCCCTCTCGGGCAGACCCAAGGTCGTATTACTCTGCTCGGGTACCGACAGAAGTGCAGACAGGGGTGGGACTCAGCCGACGATGCTTTTTGAGCAAAGTTGTCGCGAGAACATAATAATCAAAAACCAGCCAGCCCCCGGTCAAACAAAAACCCCGTGCAGTGATTATTCTCCGTGGCGTTGCAGCAGTGTTCGTGCGATGAGTGACTGCGCACACCCCGGCAGGCAATAGGACGATGGTCTTGAGCTGGAAGGGCGTTCATGCCTTAGGTACCTAGATAGGTAGGTTCACAAGGTGGCATTGCCCCCGTGCAATTAGAATCAGGCACGATGAGTGAGGCGGTGGCCGGCCGGCAGCGTGGCAGCCTTTCGGGGCACCCAAGAGACGAACGGCATTGCGCAGGTAACGTGAATAGTTCGATTCGCGGCCCCCATTGGCCGAGCTCGAGGGAGCCTTCTGGCCAGTCACGGCAGCTTTCCGCGGCCATCGGCGGCTAAGGCAGACAGCGCGCGCCAGTCCTTAGCTCGCCGCTCGCAGCTCCGAGGAGCGAACCCCGCGAGGCTGTGCTGGGCGACGACATTTCGACGTTCGACGTCCAGCGTTCGACGTTCGACATTCGTAGATCATCCATTTCAATCTGCACTTGCTCGCCTCGCGGCTGTCCGTCTCAGGAGGCTACGTACGAATATAGCAACACTACCATGGGGTTCGGCGACAGCGTCAGCGCGCTTCTCGACACGTACTCGACCTGCCTGGGCCTGCTCAAGTCCTTCGGGAGCGGCTCGAAGGGGCCAAACGAGAAGAAGAATAGGAAGGACAAGAAGGCGGTAGAGCACGCAGGAGCCGACGACGATGGGTCCGCCCTTCTGCGGCAGTCACTGCGGTCCGACCGCGACAAGGTCCAGCAGGCGTATTCGTCGCGGCTGAGCGAGACGGGGAGCCGTCTAGAACGAGGCGATGGTAAGAACCTCCTGGCGTCTCTCGTCTTTTCCTCTGCGGCCATCGTCATTCCAACTACTCCAAGAAGATTCAGCTGAGACACGAGTGCAGGTCAAGCGAGATCCGCGCTCCGGCGGGTGCTGAAGAAACTGACCGCGGCCATTGCCAACCTCGTCAGCACGAGCAAGAGGCGGCCGGCGGCGCCTGTGGCGCTCGACTACGAGTCGCTCCTGGCGCTGTCTAACGCGTCTCGCATCGACGCCATCAGGGCCATCGACCAGCTCTCGCACCGGCTGAGCAGCACCAGCAACGTCAACGCCAGTACTGCCAGCAGCAGCAGAGACATCGCAACGCCTCTGCGGAGCTCCGCGGCGGCATCGCCGAAGCTGGCGACCTCTTCTTCCGCTAAGCACAGACGACGGCAGCCTTCCTCCGGGGGGTCGAGTGCCAGCCCCAACGTAAGAGCGGGAACAGGACCTTCTCGTAGCAAAGGCGGGCCTCGAAAAAAAGCAAGAGGGCATGGCGATAAGCCGAAAGCGAAGGACGATAGAGCAAAGCCATCTCCGTCGAAGCAGCATGCCCCCGTCGGCCGCGTCGGCAGCAGCAACAGCAACAGCAGTAGCAGCCCTAGTGGTGACAGCAACAGCAACGACAACAGCGACAGACGACACAACCATGGCAGTAGCAGTGAAGTGTCATCACGGACCGTCAGGCCCAGGGACAAGCGCATCTCGTTCATGTCCGTCTCCACCGACAGCACCAAGCTGGGCGAGATTCCGGACAGGAGATGGCGCCGGCAGCGCTTCGAGCGCGAGCACGCGTACGACCGGGGCTCGGGCGAGTACAACGTCTCGCCGACGTTTCCCCTCCGGCCGTTTTATGAGCAGCATTCACAGCCGGTGGCGACGACGGCTGAGCCGAAGGGAAGGGGCATCTGGGGGCTGTTCAGGAGGTCGTAGCTTTCCTGCCCGTGGCACACGTCCGGTCTTTCTCTGTTGTTTTCCTTTCCGTCCCGGCGGAAAGGATGGATCGAGTATTATGTGGTTAGGCTCGATGGCGTCGCGTGGAGAAGGCAGGCCTTCAGATGCCCAGCAGAGCCGGAATGATGGAGCGCGTTCTTTCTCGAGAACAATAACTTGCGCGGAGGAGTCTGTGCAGATTGTATATCTCGTAGATATGAGATGTATTAGATGAGGAACGGAGGGACGGGCCTTGTCCCCACAGAAAGTTAATTCCAACTGCCCCACACCAAAAACGGCTGCCCCTCACTCCAGAAAGAACAGACTACCGTAGAGACTGTACCAATCCACACCTGCCGACTTGGCCTCGAGCAGGAGCCGCCGCACAAAAAACGTCACCTCGCACAAACGAGCTGCAGGCACGAGACCACGGCTCAAACCTGAACCAAACCTACACTCCGAGCCATGAACGGACTGTCGTAAGGCCTCGACATCCCGAATCCCCGAATCGACTGTTTTCCGAGCCCAGACGACGATGGCCGCGGCCGACCCCGCCGTCGGCGCCCTCAACGCGCTGCTACGCGGCGCCAGCATCGAGGACCACGACGAGGCGCTCAGGCTCGCCAACGCCGCCATCAAGGCCGGCCGGTCGGGCGGAGGCGTGGCCGGCGTGGCCGGCGTGGCCGGCGAGGCGCTGCTGACCGCTCAGCACGCCCGCGTGGTGGCCCTGCTGAAGCTGGACCGCTTCGACGATGCCCTGCGCGCCATCGCCGACAGCGGCAGCGCCCTCGAGCGCCAGTGCGCCCTCGAGAAGGCCTACGCGCTGTATAAGACCGGCGAGCTGGCCGAGGCCGAGGCCCTGTGCTCGTCCGCCCTGTCGCTGGCGTCCCCCGCGGCGCCGGACGTGCGACTTCGGGCGCTGAAGCACGTCGCTGCCCAGGTGGCCTACCGGACCGAGCGGTTCGGCCAGGCCGCCGATCTGTACGCCGACCTGACGGCCACGGTGGGCCGGCCAGGCTTCCATCCGGGCGAGGAGGGCGACCTGCGCATCAACTCGCTGGCCGTGGACGCGCAGCTCGGGTGGCAGCAGGCCGGCAGCGGAGTCGGGACCGGGGGGAGGAGCGCCTCCCAGCAGCTGCAGCCGGCGGCCCGCCAGGACCTTGAGGCTTTCGAGACGGCCTATAACGCCGCCTGCGGGTGTCTCTCTCGGGGCGACTTTGCCCGGGCCTCGGTGCTGCTCAAGCGCGCCAAGGATCTCTGCGAGGCGTCGGAAGACCTGAGCGACGAGGACAAGCAGGCCGAGGTGCTACCTATTGTCGTGCAGCAGACCTACGCCCTGACTCGTCTGGGGAAGCTGGACGAGGCCATGACGCTACAGAAAGCCATCGTCCCTTCCAAGTGAGTTCTATCCAACCCCCCTAGATACTCCCCCCATCGAGCACTAACGGGGATGTTTGTAACTCCCTTCCGCGAGCTAGAGTGCCTGAAGGATCCACCAAAGCTATTACCCAGAGCAACTCGCTCGCGCTACAGATCAGGAGCGATAGCAGCAGCAATCCGTACATGATCGAGCGCCTCGTGGGGACGATTGCCCTGCCGACCAACAACGATAGGCTGTTCGAGTATCAGGCCGGCGTGCTGCTGCGCAACAAGTACGTCATCGAACTGCAATGCCAGAAGTTCAAGGGCGTCAGACGCCAGACCGCCAAAGCGCTGGGGAGTCCAGACGTCAACGACGATAACAACAAGAAGCCCGCTCGGTCCATTGTGTCCTCTGACGCCGTGGGCCTGGGCGTTCTGCACGCCGCAGCCAAGGCGGGGATGCAGACCGGCAAGGAAGCGCTCCGGCACATCCTGCCGCAATTAGAAAGCCGGCCCGACGACGTCGGCCTCCTCCTCACTATCATCCAGCTGTACCTGCAGACCAAGAACCCAGGCCCGGCCGTGGCGCTGCTCGAGGCCTTCCTGCGCCGCCTCGAGACGGCCACGACGCCCGACCATGCCGATGTGCGCTTCGCCCCGGGCCTCACTGCCCTCGCCGTGAGCTTGTACAAGCTGCAGGGCCGGCACGCGGCCGCGCGAGCCGAGCTCGCGAAGGCGGTAGCGCACTGGGGAGGAGGCGGAGAAGGAGACCGCGGGGGGGGCCATGCGGTTGCGGGTTCGCTCCTGCGCGCCGCAGGCATCGAACTGCTCGTCTCCCCAGACCCGGCCGACCACACGGCCGCCGGCACCGCCTTCGAGCGCCTAATTGCCGCCGATCCGACCGATCGCACCGCCATCACAGGCCTAGTGGCTTCCTTCGCAACCTCCGACTTCGCCAAGGCGAAGCCTCACCTCGCCAGCCTAACCCCCGTCGAGAAGCTCGTGGATAAAGTCGACGTGGCCAGCCTGCTCGATCGCGGCGTGCCCTCCCTCCCGCAACCACATCAGCAGCAGAAAGCGCAGCAGAAACAGCAGAAGCAACAATCGCCCTCCTCATCCGCAGCGCCGTCGGCACCGGCGCCACCAGCGTCCACAGCAGCAGCGGGCAAGAAGCGCCGCGTCGACGACAGCACGGGTCCCGGGGCGGCGGCAGGCGGGGCGAACGAGCCGGCCAAGAAGAAACGGCGCCGACGCCGGCTGGTCAAGAACTACGACCCCAACAAGAAGGTCGACCCAGAGCGCTGGCTGCCCCTGCGCGACCGCAGCTCGTACCGGCCCAAGGGCGGCAAGAAGGGCGCCAAGCGGCGCGAGGCCAACACCCAGGGCGGCGTCGTCAAGGAGGAGGAGACGCTCGAGCTGGCGGGCGGCGCCGGGTCCGTCCGCGTCGAGAAGGCGTCCGTGCTCGGTGGTAGTGGTGGAGGCGGCGGCGGCGGCGGCGGCGCGGCGGCGAAGAAGAAGAAGAAGGGGAAGCGGTGATGCCGTTCCGAGTCGTCGTTAAACTCGCCACCCTTGGGCCTTCCTGTCTACATAAGTACTATCTAAACCATACTATATAGACTTAAGTGCCTGTAAGGAAGCAGACGAGAAGAGGGCAGATGTAGACAGATCTGTCGCAAGGCAGGCTTATCCATAGAGAAAACTAGCCTGCATGGCGGGAACCTGTCCCCATGGCCAGAACAAACAAGGAGCATTTTTGGCTAGTGCCGTCCAGGATATACCCAGGTATCTGTACCTAGGCAAGTAGGTACCTACCTAATGTAGGTGTGTACATGAGTGATATCATTTCATATCTTACCTGGCTACATAGTATTAATGCGAGGTGCCAACGATAAATTATAGGGCCTTGCCAACCCCTCCCGGCTGATATAGACCTGTAATTACCAAGGAACGATAGTTGTTGCCGACCAGGCAGCCTGAAGGATTACCGTCGTTGAGCTCCGCCCTTGACTCCTAACTTCAACGAGGCTGCTGGGCTAACGCACACTACTAGGTACATACTCACGGAACGTACTTGACTGCCTGGAGGCGATAGGTACCTAGGTATGCTTAGAAGCAGACGATAGTACTAATCAAACGTAATATTTTCAAGAATAACCTCCATACTCGGATAACTCAGCTAATAGGCCGGAGGTAAGATAGTATCTACAGCAACCCCCTTTTATCGAGGGGTATATACACGGTATACATGTAAATAATTGTAGGTATGTTGCGACCCTCCTTCCCTCCCTTTTTTTTTGGTTTTTCCCCTCCCTAACCTCGAAGCCCTCCCCCTCTATCTGTATTGCTAGTAGGTAGATACAAAATGGAATTCGATCATCATCAAAATGAGTGCAGGCGGGAGGAGGTACATGCTCTAAGTACACATAACAAAAGAGCGACAGAAAAAAAAAGCAAAGAGAAAGACAAAGGAAAGTAAGGACCGGGGGTAGATAGAGATCGAATAAGAAAATGAAAACGTCGTGGTAGACAGACAATACAAAAATAGTAGAGATAGCATAAGATAGGAAACTGGAATATATAAGGAAGTAGGTAGAGACGAAACCCTCTGGACGTTACACATACAAGACAAAGAAGGGAATGATGGTACCGACCCCTTCTCACTCCCCCCAACCCCCTCCTTTCCCAAAAAATCAGGACGGATAGTGGATAACCGGATGGGCAATACAAGAGGGACGGATGAATGGACGGATGGTCTATCGTGAAATAGATGAATATGAGAGTGACACGGAGGGAAGAGCGACGGTCCAGAAAGCTAGAAGGTAGGTAGGTAGGTAGGTAGGTAGGTAGGTAGGTAGGGTAGCTATAGGGCACTCCCCCTCGGTTCCCTCTTCCCTTCCCCTTTTTGACTCGGAGCCTATGATGTATCCCATACCGCCGGCGATGCCAAGCGCCAACACCAAGCCGCCCTTAACAGTAAACATCATTTCCACAATGCACTCTCTCTAGACCCGCACAGCACCCCCTGCCCTTTTTGTCTACTATGCGCCAACAGCTTGCCACGGCCGGCTTGGAAGGCGCTCCTCTTCGCCTTCGCTGCTCATCTGGCCCTCGCCCTTGGCCGTCGCCTCCGTGACCGGCGTCGCAGGAGGATCTGGCGTATAGAACTCAGCCTGTGCACCTGCACTAAGGGGCGGGCTTCGGAACTCCTCCTCCTCCTCGTCGTCATCGCCCTCCTCGCCAAGCGCCTCCTCGTCTGGCCGCCCCTCTTCCGCCTCGGCGAACTCTCTGTCTTCGTCATCCTCCATCTCGAGCTCCAGCGTCGTCCGGAGCGGTGTATGTCTCCCATCGGATATGCTCACAGCGGCATCGCTCTCCTCATCGGCCGGTACGCTGAGGGTGCCACTGGCCGACCGAGCTGCTGCCGCGGCCGCGGCTTGTGCAGAGGAGTACTTCCGATGCAGCTCGCGGAAGCTCCGTGCGGTGGCCGTGCTCGCGCTTGCAGCCGACTCGCGCCGTTCCCTGTCCCGGTGGGACTGAAGGAGAACAGCGCGGAACTCGGCCTGCCCCAGCCCGGTCCCCGCAACACCCCCGGCGCTGGTCGGAGCTGCAGCGACGGCCTCTGCGCTAGCAGTCGACGGACCCTCTTCGGAGCTCTGGTGAGCCTGATTGGATTTCCGCTGCCGCAGGCGTTCGTCTGGAGGGAAGGCCTGCAGATCGCCATCGAAGTTGATGACGGACGCCTTCTTCCCATGGACGACGAACGATCCAGTCCCGCGCGAGAGCATATCCGGCTCGCGAATGGTCTCTTCCGTAGCACCGCTGGACGCCGAATCTCTGCCCTTCCGGCTCCTGTGATGGGACAGGTGGCCCGCGCCCTCCCTAAGAGTGCGCTGCAGGCTGCGGCGGATCTTGCTCTTGTCAGCCTTGTCTGCGGACCCCCCGTTCATGTGGTACTGTGACTCGTGGTGGCCTTCAGCAGCTTCGCCATCCTCGACAGCCGCTGCCGGCGCCTTGCCTTTCGTGGTGGTCTTTCTGGCTAGAGGAGCATCCTCGAGCAGTCCGGCCTGCTCGAGCAAGGTCCGTTCATCGGCGTCTACCTCGTCCACTTCATCCTCGACCGGCTGTTGCTGCTGCTGCTGCTGCTGCTGCTGCTGTGATTGTTGATTTTCGGACGTAGGAGGGGCGCTCCTTGCGTTCCGAGGCGGAGTCGCCGTGGCCGACCTAACCCCCGTGGACACCACACTGGAGACGGAACCCTTTCGGAAACCCTCCTCATCGAAGGCTAGCGGCGGGATATCCCATGAGTTTTGATGTTTATGCTGGAAAGTGGGGGCCGTGGCGCTGGTAGGTGGAGTCTCGAAGACGTCTGAATTCGAGTTGGGGGAGTCCACATCAGGTGGCGGTGGTAGCGGACCGATTACGGAGCCGCGTTGCACGGTGAGGTGTGTCGGTGTCCTTGGGCTATTATGCTGCTGCTGCAGTGGCGCCATGGCAGTGGCGGTGGCGGCAGCGCTGCTCGCCCTCGATGCTTCCCGGGAAAGGCTCGTGTCTGCCGACTTTTCGGGTGAGGCGGCGATCGGGGGGGGTGTCTCAGATTCCAGGCCCATCAGTTGGCGCTCTTCTTCCAGGTCCAGCATGAGAATATCGCGGTGGCATTGCAGGCGCCAGATCTCCACGCGTGTCCACTTGAGCTGGGCTGCCATACGGGCTGCCGCGAGCAGCATTTGCTCTCGCGTCTTGGGCTGGATAGGCGCCAGGATTTGTAGATGTCTAGCGTTCCTCAGCTGCGTCTCCAGCTTCTTGTTTTCTTGCTGCAGCGTCTCGTTTGCCTCTTCCACTTTCCGATACATGATCTCCCGGCGTGCGGTCAAGATATCCTGCGCCATTTTCTGGTCGATCCGGCTTCTAGTTATCATGACCTCCCCGGTCGGTGTCTGTACGGAATGGGCAGCGTCTGCATCCAGCCTCCGGATGGCCCGGCGGTTCTGGCCCTCGTAGCTCCCACCCACGACTCCTCTCATTCGTACGCCGCTTGTGCGGAACGCCGCGGCGTAGTTGAGTTTTGCCAGCCAGTCGTTCATCTCCTCCTCATTGTCAGCCAGCAGAACCTCTTCGAACCCGCCGTGGCGTACGTAGGTGAAGGCGTTCTTGTGCTTCTTGTAGGTGGCATCCAGCAGCGCCACGGCCCCGTCGGTCGACATCAGCGCGTCGGGCTTGAAGTCCTCCAGTGGGGGCTTGAAGATGACCGGCATACCGTCGTGGCCGTACCGCATATGCGTCTCGTGCTGGTGGATCAGATTCTTGATCCAGGCCGTGTTCCGGAAGAAGTACAGCTGGGCCCCTGTCAGAATAGCACCCCACTCCTGCCACGGCGAGCGCGTCTTCTTCTTCTTCGCGTCCTTGCGCCATAGCAGGCCGACTTTGGTGACCTTGATATCGACGATTCCGGGGTGGGCTTCCTCCGGATTGGTGGCCGTCTTCTCCGTCATGAAAGCGTCGGGTCGGGACCTGGCCGAGACGATTTGTAGCACACCGGTCCTGAAGAATGTTTTTTGCAGCTCCTTGAGGTTGAGGCTCTTAGCTGTCCCCAGATAGCTGTAGTGGTCGTCCAGATGCATCACGTCCTTCAGGTTAGGCCGTAATATTTCGAGCCTGCCGTCGATGATCAGAGTATAAGGGTCGATGGGCTCCCTAGAGACCTTCTTGACATCCAAGGTCTGGTTAGGGAAGATCCCTTTCCTCTTCGTCGTCGGCTTGCTCTGATTGTGGGTCATGATGACGCGGTCACCGTTGATGTCCAGGTCGTCTTCGACGTGGATGAAGGGTGTGTAGGTGATGTTGTCGTAGAAAACCTCGAGGACCTCCTCGAAGATGCCCTCTCCCCGTGTGTTCTTCAGGTAGTCGGCTTTTTGCATCTTGTGCTTGTTGTTCATGTTGAACACGTCGGTATGTAGGATCAAGAGGGAGAAGGCGATGAAGTAAGCCTGGTCGGGCGACGAGTAGATGCCAGGGTTGCACTCGTGGTAACGGTTGGCGAACGCCTGCAGGCAGCGGTCGATATGCTGCGTCTCTTTGGGAAGCTCCGCCTCCATGAGTAGCTTCCGGATCGCCATATCCATCGGATCCCCGAAGAATTTGAAGCTGCGCATGTAACTGCGGAGGACGGCCTGAGAAAAGGGGTCGGCGCCTTTGGACAGGGCGCTAGCGATGACGCTCCGGCTGACGACCTCCTCCAGCCGTGCAAGATACTTCGCGGGCGTGTCGTCCTCCCTACGTTCCGGCAGCACGACGGATTCTCTCGGGAGCTGGAGGGAGTTGTTCTTGGACGTGCTCGACCCCGGCGTCGCCGGGGTGATGGTTCCCTGCCGGCCGGACAGGGTGTCGGAGTTTTGGCGCAGTCGGCTAAGCCCCAGCAGATCGCCGAAGCTCTTGCGCCCCGTGGCAGATGACGTTCTCAAGGTGGGAGGAGCCAGGCGCTCGTCTATGGAGTCCCTGCCGAGGGAGCTCAAAGTCGACGATCTCCCTCTGAGATTCGTGTGAACCTTGGTGGGAGAGGAGTGGCCCGAGTTCTGCGAGCGCGGCCTGAAGAGGGCGGTGGCTGGAGATGGGTTCGCCTTCTGGAAGAGGGCACGGGCAGGGGAGAGCGCCGGCGGGGTGGGGCCCTCCCTTATCGACGCCGGCCGGGACTGAGTCGGCGTGTCTGCGCCTCCTCCCCCCCCGAAGCCGGATATTCGCGACGAAATGCTCGCCCGTACGGATTCGGGTGCGGCGGAAGGCAACGACGCATTGGACGCCAGGGCATCGCGGGCAACCGAGCCGGCGTTGTCCTTCTGGAGGTGTGCTATGGGGAAGAGCGGCTCCTGGTGCCGGTGTCTCCGGCGCGCGAATCGGAAGATGTTGGTGGTCGTCTGGATCGGGTGTGTCGTGTTACCGTAACCGTTAAAGCGCCGATCGCCCGAGCTCTCGTCAGATCTCGACGACTCGGATAGACGGGAAACGGCAAGCCCAGGGGCGGGACCACCATTCTCGCCGTGTCCGAGGTGCGGCACGTGCGATGAGGACCCATCAGCGATGTCGTCGAAGGTGATCGTCTGCTTGCCGTTCGTCGGCTGAAGTATCATCGTCTTCCGGCGGTCCTTCTTGGCCAAGTTCAAGCTACCCCCGCGCAACGTATCTTCCTCCTCTGTTCTGGGGAGTTCGCCAGATCTCCGAAGACGTGCGGATAGCTTGAGACGGGACTGCCTCTTCTGCGGCATGCTGAAGTCCAACGTCGGCGCGGTAGTGATAATTTCAGGCGCTACTGACGGTAGTTAGCCCCAGCTCCAGCCGCACAGCGACGGTGGTTTCGGGTCGGGAAGAGACGACACAGAGGACGAGCACCAAGGGACGGAAGGACGCGAGAGCAAGGAGACGTGGGGACGCGGGGCACGGCATGCAGAGCAGGACTGAGGAAGAAGACACGGAAGCGCTGAGAAAATCTGGGCATTCTGGGCATTCTGGGAACGCTGGGCACGCTGGGCAGACATACGGCGGGGGACGGGCGGCGGCTTCTCGGCCTGGGCCTGCTGTTTCGCGCGGGCGGATAGCTGGGAATCCGAGGCGTTGCGGAACCTCAGCATAGAGAAGCGGCGGTGCTTGGGGGTCTCCTCCTGGATTGGAGGCGACTCCGGCCTGCTCGGCGGCTCGATGTTGGGCATGGCCGCATCGCCGTGGCTCGATGGGGGACTGTCGCTGGGCGGAGTGGCCGGCGGCGCAGGCACCTTCGGGGTCGTCGCGAGAGAAGCGGCAGAAGCAGAGGCGGCGCCAGGGGCCGAGCTAGGAACGGCGTCGGCGCCAGTGGCAGAAGCTATAGCAGCGGTAGCCGTACCGGCAGCGGCGGTCGTGTCGGCGGGAATAGGGGGCGAAGAGAGGAGGTCGGAACACGAAGCAGATTCGAATCGCGGCGGCGGCTGCTGGTGTTGTTGCTTCTGCTGCTGCTGCTGCTGCTGCTGCTGTTGCTGCCTGCCGACGGAGCCGGAGAGAGGGTTGAGGAAGGACGAGGCGTGTCGGCGCATGTCAGATTCGCTGGCCATGACGCCGCGTCGACGGAGGAACGGCATGGTTGCGGGATCGGGCGGCGATCATCATACGCGGCGAACGAGTGAAACAAACATGGCGATCGGGCGCGGGCGACCCAATTTCGCAATCCGTTTTAGGATCCCATCGGTAGGGCTCTGCGGGATGGAATGGGAGGGAAGCAGATAGTAGATACTACGAGGGTTTGGATGTTACGGAGGTAAGAGAGGACGTCGCTTGAGGCTTGCGCAAGCAGCGTAAGCTGAGGTCCTGAGGATTCCCGAATGGGGCGCGGCGGAGGATGCAAAGGGGCCGACGGAAGAGAAGCAGTAGAAAAAGTAGCCCGGTCGGTACAGTCAGGAATGGAGGTAGGAAGTTCGTGCGCTAGACGGGCACGCCAAAATTACATTGGCGCGAGAGAGAGGCTCTTCCTGGCCGGGACGAAAGATTAGTTCGGTCCTGAGTTGGAATGATTTGCTGCAGCGCGAACTGGAAGCGGAAGTGGACGCAGTTGGCAGCGTCCCCTAGATACCTAGTTAGCCCCGACCATCCGGGCCCCAGCGCCAGCTTGCAGCCCAGCCCAGCCTGCCCCAGCCAACCCGCCCCAGCCGACCCGCACCAACCCACGCGGGAAAGGGGGGCTGGGCAGGGGGCGCTACAGGGGAGGAGGCTGGGTGCGGCGGCCCTTGTCAACGGCCGAATCAGTGCAGCAGTTCGCTAATGAGAAGCCTGCTCAGTGCGTACGGACTGCCCGTAGGGTGCAACCCGCGCCATCACGCAGAGAGACAAGCCGCCAAACATCGTGATGGGGTCATTTTTCTACCCTTCAAATCCTCTCCAGGCCGTGAAGCTCCGGCCAAGGTCGACGACAGCTCTGGCGTGTTCGTAGATTAAAGACGGCAGAATACGAACCCACTCCGATGGACTGACTGATTGGGGGATGTCCGTCAAACCAGGAAGGGAAGCCCTATTCGAGGCGGCTTTCGGAGTATTCCTATTTGCATCGGGTACGTACCTGGAAAAAGCTGCGAGGTCATAAGGACGGCCGATCAAATCCCATCATGCAGCCAGTTCGTGACGGCCGTTAGCTCCTTAGCAGGACGGCTGCCAATTCCCGCCGCCGCCGGCTAGCCCTCTATAACGAGGCGAAGTCGGAGAGTCTAGGGTCTATGTGGCTCTAGACCACATGCTGCCCTTGGCCATTTGCTAGTCTATGGACTACATAACAGGGCCATATGGCTAACACCTTTGGCGGCCATTGTCAGCTGAACCGCGTTAGCACGTAGCGCTATTATTCTGCACCGCCGGGCCGGCCAGGCAAGCGAGCAACCGGGCAATTGCTCTCGTGCCCCTCCCTCCGTCTTCTGGAGATTTTCGACCAAGACCCTTCCGCGCTTCAGATCGCAACCCAACCGGGGGACCTGGAGCTCATCCGCCACACACCTCGTCAATCCAGACAACCAGCGCTGGCGCAGCTGGAGCGGCCGGGATAAACACTAACAATCCAACCGAACAGAACCAGCACAAGAAAAACGGAAAGATGCGACAACCTTCCGTCGTCGGCCTCTTTATCGCCCTTGTCGCCCTGCTCTTCCTGCCGGCCGCCGCCCCGGCTACCGTGCTGGGGCCGCGCAGCAACAACCTCCAGATCCGCGGCGGCTACGGCGACCACGGCGACCACGGCGACCACGGCGACCACGGCGACCACGGCGGCCACGGCGACCACGGCAGCCGCATTCTCCCCTCGTCCTCGCACCCGAGACGGACCCACGATGGCGGCGCGCGCTTCCCCTTCTGGACCTGGCTCCGCAACTCCGCGGTCGAGCTGATCTTCGGCACGCCCCCGTCGCGATCGGCGGCCGCCTCGGGGAGGCAGCGGCAGCAGCAGCAGCCGTACGGCGCGCTCCAGCAGCGCTGGCGGTACGAGCAGCAGACGGTGCTGCGCTTCCACATCACCTCGCACGAGGAGGAGGCCGCCTTCGCCGAGGCCGCCGAGCGGCTGTTCCTGGACGTATGGAGCTACAACAACGAGTCGGGGACTGTGGACGTGCGGCTGCGCGAGGAGGACGTGGCGTCGCTGCTGAGCCTGCTCCCGCCGTCGCTGCATCGCTCCATCTCCACGCTGGTCCCGGACCTGCTGGCCGCCGTGTGGGCGACCTACCCGCGCTCGCGCTCGGGAGGCCTCTTGTCGGACGATCCGTTCGATCTCGACGAGCTGCGCCGAAGCAGCAGCAGCAGCAGCAGCACCGGCACCAGCAGCGCCAACAGCAACCCCGCCGTACTCCAGAAGGGCGTGGACAACGTCTTCTTCCAGGAGTACCAGCCGTTGCCCGTCATCGTGCAGTGGATGAAGCTCCTCGACGTCATGTTCCCCATCGCGACCATCTTCCCCGTCGGCAAGTCCGCCGAGGGCCGGGACATCATGGGTCTGCGGCTGAGCACGTTTGGTATCCATAACGAGGAGGAATCCGCCGGCGGCAGTGAAGAGGAGAAGACGGAGAAGACGGAGAAGACGGAGAAGGCGGAGAAGCGGGCGCCGAGGAAGACCATCCTCGTGACGGGCGGCCTGCACGGGCGGGAGTGGATCTCGACGAGCTCGGTCAACTACGTGGCCTGGGCGCTGATCTCCGAGTACGGCAAGTCGTGGATGATCTCGCGGTTGCTGGAGCGGTTCGACTTCGTCTTCGTGCCCGTGGTCAACCCGGACGGGTACGAGTACACGTGGAACACGGACCGGCTGTGGCGCAAGACGCGGCAGGGCACCAACTTCCGCTACTGCCGCGGGCTCGACCTCGACCACGCCTTCGGCTTCGAGTGGGACCACTCCAAGCCCGAGCCGTGCTCGGAGTCCTACGGCGGCGAGCAGGCCTTCCAGGCCGTCGAGGCCCGCTCGCTGTCCGCCTGGGCCGCCAACGAGATGCTCAGCGGCGTCGAGTTCGCCGGCTACCTCGACCTCCACTCCTACTCGCAGCAGATCATGTTCCCCTTCTCCTACTCCTGCACCGCCGACCCGCCCAACCTGGAAAACCTCGAGGAGCTGGCCTACGTCCTCCGCCGCGCCATCATGTGGTCCAGCGGCGAGCATTACACCATCGCCTCCGCCTGCGAGGGCGTCCTGGGCTTCGACAAGAACGCCACCCAGCACGGCCAGGCCGCCTCCGCGCGGCCCCGCATCGAGTCCGGCGGCGGCTCCGCCATCGACTGGTTCTACCACGAGATCAAGGCCAAGTACAGCTACCAGATCAAGCTGCGCGACACGGGCAGTTACGGCTTCCTGCTGCCCAGCTCCTACATCGTCCCCACCGGCGAGGAGATGGTCAACGTCGTCAAGTACTTTGCCGACTTCATCCTCGGCGACAAGAGCATGGCGTCTTTCGATCGAGGAAACCCGGCTGATGCTACCGAGGATGATGACGAGGCGGTCGTGGTCCCCCCCGCCGAGATGCCGTTCGATCTCGATGATGATAAGTATGGCACGGTCGAGCTGCGGAGGCGGAAGTGAATCTCTGCAGGCTCCTATCATATCAGTATGTGTAAAATATTTCCTTGATTATGTGGCACGATCGATACTTGCATTCCTATCATGGGCGAGGGCACCGTATCTGGCTTTTTCGAAAAGGTCAAAGAGGGGGTGGTGGATGGGGGCAAAGGGCAAAGATAGGATGGGAGAAAAGCAGTTACTCTCAAGTTGGATTGTACTCTCGAGTTGGATTGGGCGTTTGGGAGGGGGGGTTCATCAAGCGGTATAGCATTTATCACGAACGGGCTTTTTCAATACCTTCACGCGGTCGGGAATGGAAGAATGATAGGGAAAACCGTCGGTGCATTCCCACGTCAGAATGGTTTCTTTTTCCTTTTAAATTCTTAGATATCTTGATAGCCCGGTTCGAGATTGTATCTGAACCCAGGGGCTGGAAGTACTCAGCCTACCTGTAATAGGTGTCTGGGTACAAGGCAAATTATTACATTCTTCTAGGACCGGCTAACGAAGCCGAACTTGTATCAACTTGCGCTTTATTGTGTACCTCTTATTCGTTCCGAGATAACTCAGATACACGAAAACACAAAAACTCCAGCGCTGCTGAACGAAACGAGATACTCACCTAGGTGCAAGTAGTGTAGCGGTCCTCCCTATCCTTATCCTCGCTAACTATAGGCCCTAATTCCCTTCCCGTGGCCACGATGTGCTACTGTCCCGCCTTCCCTCCCCAATTCTAGCCTCTGTCCAATGGAGATGGATGGGTAAGTCACTGCAAAGACGCCCCTCCACCGCTAGAGCCTAGAGATAACTAGGAGGGGCGTCCGTAATCAAGGCCCCGTTCACCGGGGGGCGTCCGCAAGTAAAACCCCGTTCATGAGGGGGTGTCCGTAAGTAAAACCCCGTTCATCGGGGGGGGCGTCCGTGAGTAGGGTCCCGTTCACGGGGTAGCTGCTTCGGGGGGAGGGGTTTAGGGATGCTGGGCGAACGGGGGATGCCGAGGGTACCGGAGGTGAAGCCGAGTACAAATCTGAAAGCTCTGAAGGTGAAGAAATCTGCTGCAGTACGGGAGAACCTCCCTCGTCGCTCTTCACGGTGCTCTCGACAGATGCCTCTAGGATCCGTTCTAGGACGTGGACGTGGGGCCTCCCGTACCGATCTCTCGAATGTAGAGGAGATCTAGGAGGGTTGGAGGTCCTCCTTCGTCTGATCTTTTCCATTTCCTCCTCAAAAAAGATGGCCAGGAGCGCCTGCTGTTGCCTGGATCGAGCGGTGACTCTGTTCCCTAGTCCGCGGACAGCGGCCGTCACCTCGTCCCAATCCGTTCGGCCTGTCCCGTCTGCGGCGCCGACGGTTTGCGTCAGTTTCAGGAGGGTAGGAATGATTGCCGCGGGGTGGATAGGGCTGAAGACCGTCTCTTGTCTAGGCATTATTTCCTCTCCGTCGACTAAGGCGGCTAGGACCGCCCGCTGTTGCTCGCGCCGAGCGGAGACTCGAAGCTCCAGTGCACGGAAAGCGGTCAGGACCTCGGTCCAATCGATCCTGTCCGTCTCGCGTGTGCCGCCGACGGTTCGTGTTAGCTCTAGGAGGATAGGCACGATTGGCGGGGTCGGGACAGCGGAGGGGGTCTCTTGGGTAGGCGGGGAGACCACGCAGTACCCGCGATCGGCGAAGACCGATGGACTAAGAGGTAGGCAGGTCTGGCTGAACCCCCAGGTAGGCTGTTCCTCTGCCGTATCCTCTGCGGTCTTCTCTGCGGTGTCCAACGGGCCCGACGACCGGGTCTCTTCGGTAGGCAGACAGACCATGCCGTACCTGAGACTGACGAAGCCCGATGAACTAAGTAGGCAGGTCTGGCTGAAGGAGGAACCCCAGGTAGGTTGTTCCGCTGCGGCCCCCTCTGCGGTCTCCGATGGGTCCGGTGACGGGGGCAAAGCCCAGGTGTCCAACCAGGCCTACGGGTAAGTCACTGATGGGACTTCGGTTAAGGCCCCTGGAGCATGGGGCGTGTCATCGGCCTCCATCGCTTCGCCCCGGTCCCCGACCTCTCTTGGCTCTTGCTCCTTGGCTTTCGGTCAGCAGGGTAGCGTAGCAAGAGAGCAACGGCAGAAGGAAGAGAGAACTGCGATGCGGGAAAGGGACTGGGGCGTACAGGATAGTCGGTCCCGTCGCCTTGTCCCTCCATCTGCGTTTGACTCCGAGACTGTAAGCTAAGAGCCTGGGGCGGCGGCACAGCAGCAGGGCCAGTGATTGTCGAAATCTTACGTATCTGTAAGAAGCTTAGGATATGCAGATAAACGCTAAACACTAAGAGCGATTGGATATCATATGAGAACGCTGAATGGGGAGGGCGTGGGCACGCGTCTGCGAGAGGGACGGGGCCGAAGGGTTGAAGGTGTATGGAGTTCTGTAGCATGTGCTTTTGTGGGCAATATTGGCATTATATATGGAGGTTCAACGCCGCGAGGGCACGATGCAGGAAGGCGCGATGTATGTAGGTAGCAACAGTTGCCTCCTTTCATCGTGCCTCCCTAGTATAGTAAGAATATCAAGTATAGGCCATACTGCCAATCACCTACCGAAGAGGTACGTAGTTGACCGTGCCGACTTGATAGCAATCCCGTTCTCTCCGTCATCGATCTGCCTTAGCGTCGCTCCTAGTCAGTTGCCCCCTTTTTTTGCAGAAAGGGGGAAGGGGCGAAGATCGATGTCTCCTTTTCTCTGTCTCCTTTTCTCAAGACAGATGGGACTTGCGTGTTCCCCATTCATTTATACATGAAGTCCCCGAAACTAAAGTATAACACGTATCAATACGAAAGAACTCACTGAACGGAAGCGATACACGAGAGGACATGACTAGGTGAGCCGGTCGGCCACGTGCCGGGCGGTTCTGCATCGCCTACATCGACATTCCCCCACCGGCGAAGAGGCCGGTTGGGCTCGAGCCGATGGGGCCACCGCCGGCCGGTGCGTCCCTTGCCGGTACGCACCGGGCACAAGGCCGCCTTCAGCATGACCAAGGTTAAGTACCCCTACGCTGGTGTGGCATAGCAGATGCTAGTCAGGAGCTGCCTTGTGCCGATTTTAGCTTAAGAGTTGGAAAGGAAATTCCGGAAGCGTACTAAGGAACGGAATAAGAGAGTAAAGATGAATAAAAAAATATAAATAATAAACTCCAAAGAAAATCCGGTTGTAATAGCAATAGAAGACAGGCTCTACCGTACAACTGGCTCTAAATGGTGGTTGACTACGTCTCTTACTTCTAGAATCTCCGCACCCTGTGTCTACCACTGGGTAGGTACCTCCTTACCTATAGGTAAGTGGAGAGTGGCAGATGAAGGCACAAACAACAGCTCCTCGTTCAACACCGCGTCAACGCCGTGTCGAGTCGCGCGCGTATGCGGTTCGTATCTACCGATGAGAAGACGAGAGAGGGGTGCGGGAACGATCAAGGTGCGGGTTAGGGAGGGCTCGGCTGAAATGTCGTACAGGGCCGAGTAGACACGACGACACAATGGATAGGCAACTTTAGCCTTTTTCCGAGGTGAAGCGCGCGAACCAGACGCCGCCGCCACGAGTTTCGGCAAGTCACCTAAGTACATGCCCAGTAATTATATAGGGCGCTCGGCCAATTTACATCGCCCCCCTCCCCCCAAAACGGAAGACGGAAAGCGGAAACTCTGTGCGAAATTCCTCCGTGGATGCGGAGGCGGAGGCAACGGAGGCGGGAGAAGAGAAGAGGAAGGATAGATAAAGATGTGGCGCCGGTTCTTGATGGGGTGACTCTTTCTGATCCAGAGGGAGGGAGAAGAGTGTGCAAAAAAAAAAAGGCTATCGCTTACCCGAGTGGCTGTGTGATGCACCATGAAGCCAAGTCAGATTCTCAAGTTGGCAGCGTCCTTGCTGTTGGCGGCAGGTTCTAGCCCTGCAGCCGGGGCGGCGGAGGCGGAGGCGCCAGGGACCATCAACTTCAGCTTCACTGCCGATGGGGGGCAGGCGGGGGGGGGAAGTGCTCTCGTGCTCCAGCTGGCGGGGCCAGGCGTAGCGCCAGAGATCAGGGTGGCGCCGAACGACTTGCCGGGGGTGATCCGCGTGGCCAACGACCTGGCGACGGACTTCAACCGCGTGCTGGGCGGCGGCAGCGGCATCGCCAACGCGACCGTGGTCACGGCGGACTGGGCCGGCACGACGGCGACGCTGAAGAACTCGACGCGGCCGGTCATCATCGTCGGCACGGTGGGCCAGTCCAGCCTCGTGGACGGGCTCGTGGCGGCCGGGAAGCTGGACGCGAGCAGCGTCAAGGGCCAGTGGGAGACGTTCTCGTACCAGGCGGTGGCGGCGCCGTGGGAGGGCCGGGACGGCGGCGTGTTCGTGATCGCGGGCAGCGACCTGCGCGGCACCGTCTTCGGGGCGTACGGCGTGTCGGAGAAGATCGGGGTGTCGCCGTGGTACTGGTGGGCCGACGCGCCGCCGCGGAAGCGCGACTACGTCTTCGTCCGCCAGGAGGGCGCTCGCGCGGTAGAGGGCCCCCCTAGCGTCAAGTTCCGCGGCATCTTCCTCAACGACGAGGCGCCGGCGCTGACGGGATGGGGCCACGCCAACTTCAAGGACAGCCAGTACGGCAGCGCCTTCGTGACGGACTTCTACCGGCGCATCTTCGAGCTGGTGCTGCGGCTGCGTGGCAACTACCTGTGGCCGGCGATGTGGTCCAGCATGTTCTACCTAGACGACGCGCGCAACGGGCCGACGGCGAGCGAGTACGGCGTGTTCATGGGCACCAGCCACCACGAGCCCATGGCCCGCGCCGACAAGGAGCAGAACCGGTTCTGCAAGGGCTCCTGGGACTGGCGCAGCAACAAGGCCGGCGTGCAGGCCTTCATGAAGGACGGCGCAGAGCGGTCCAAGAACTGGAGCACCATCTACACCCTGGGCATGCGCGGCTCCGGCGATGCCGCCTCGGCCACGCTGACCTCGCAGTCCCTCGAGGAGGTCATCCACTGGCAGCAGGCCACGCTGGTCCAGGCCCTGGGCAAGAGCCTTTCCGAGATTCCCCAGCAGTGGGTCATGTATAAGGTAGGGAGTCCGAAGGGGAGGTGTGACTAAGGGGAAGAGAAAAAAGGAGAGGGGGGAGGGAGAGGACGGAAGAAGAGAGAGAAACAAAGAGAGGGGGGAGAAGAGGAAGGGGGGGGGGGTGGGGGAGTAGAGAGAGAACAAAAGAGGAGAGGAGGCTAACGCAAGCTGAGCGCTCAGGAAGTCCCCGGCTACTGGCAGAACGGCATGAACGTGTCCGACGACGTGACGCTGCTGTGGAGCGACGACAACCGCGGCAACATCCGGCGCGTGCCCATCGCTAACGAGACGACCAGGCGGGGCGGCTCAGGCATGTACTACCACTTCGACTACGTCGGCGACCCGCGCAACTACAAGTGGATCAACACCATCCAGCTGCAGAAGACGTGGGAGCAGATGAGCCTCGCCTACCACCGCGGCATCCAGAACATCTGGATCACCAACGTGGGCGACCTGAAGGGACTGGTAGGTGGATATAGTGCCCCTTGGGGAAGACATCTTTGGCTGAGAGACCACGCAGGAACTGCCCACAGCGCACATCATGGCCATAGCCTGGGACATAGCGCGCTTCGCCGAGCCGACGAGCACGCACGCGTGGCTGACGGAGTGGTCGGCGCTGCAGTTCGGCGACGAGGCCGCCGCCAACGCCACCGCGATCATGACCACGTACGGCAAGCTGGTGGCGCGGCGCAAGTACGAGGACCTGAGCCGGACGCCCTTCGCCTTCCACACGACCAACTACGACGAGGCCGGGCGCAACTACGCCGAGTGGACGCAGCTGGCAGCCCGGGCCCAGGCGGTGTACGACGGCCTACCCGCGGCCACGCAGCCGGCCTTCTTCGAGGTGGTGCTGCACCCAGTGCTGGCAGGAAAGACCGTATTCGAGATCTACTCCAAGGCGGCGCTGGGGAGCGCTTACGCCGGCCAGCACCGCGCGAGCGCCAACGACCTCGCCCGCGACGTGCAGGCGGCCTTTGCCACGGACAAGGACCTCAAGAAGCGGTACCACACCCTGCTGGGCGGCAAGTGGAACCACTTCATGGACCAGACCCATCTGGGCTACAACAACTGGCAGGAGCCCGGGTCGGACTCGATCCCGAGGCTGACCTACGTGAACGGCGGCGGGGGAGGCGGGGCGAGAGGTAGCGGCGGTGGCGCCGCGGGCGGGAGCGGGACCCTAGGCGTGGCCGTCCAGGGCGGCACCGAGTCGTTCCCGACCGCGACCACGCTGACACTGGGCGCGGTGAACCCGTATACGCCGGCGGCCGAGCAGCGCTGGATCGAGGTATTTGCGCGCGACAACGGCACTTGCAGCTTCCGCATCGCATCCAACGCCTCCTACGTCTCCGCCTCCAATGCGCAGGGCACGATCGCGTCGCCCGCGCCCGGCGGCTCTTCGTCCTCGTCGTCCTCCTCGTCGGGAACACTGTCCCCTTCCGACGTACGCTCCGTCCTCGCCGTCGATTGGAACGCGGCGCCGGCGGGGCACAGCGTCGCGGCGCTGAGCGTGACGCCTTCCTGCGGCGGCGGCGACAGCTCGGCGGCCACGGTGCTCCTCCCGCTCGACAAGACGAGCGTGCCCGCCGACTTCGCCGGCCACGTCGAGTCGTCGGGCGTGGTGTCCATCGAGGCGGCGCACTTCAATTCATCCTCGTCGGCAAACGTGTACATCACCATCCCGGACTACGGGCGCACGCTGGCCGGCGTCAAGCTGCCGCCCAAGACGGCATCGCAGACGGTGTCGACGGGCCCCGTGCTGGAGTACCCCTTCTACACGTTCAGCGACGCGGCCGCACCGGCGCTGACCGTGTACCTCAGCCCGTCGGAAAACGCCAACCCGACCAGCCCGAACCGGTACGCGTTCGCCCTCGACGGCGGCAGCGCCGAGACGGTGCAGCCGGTGCCGCTGGCCAACGCAGGCGGCGAGCCGCAGGGCTGGTCCGACGCCGTGGTCGCCGGCGCCTACGTTAAGACCAGCAAGATCGCCACGGCGCTGCGGCCCGGTAAGCACGTGCTGCGCCTCTGGCTGCTGGAGCCTACGATGGTGCTCACCAACCTCATCGTCGACCTCGGCGGGCTCAAGCCCAGCGCGCTGGGGCCGCCCGAGAGCACAATCGTGGGGCGCTGACCGGGGCATTGTACATAGTAAAAGGCAAGGGCGATGTAGAATGTAGTAATGGAATATCTAGTGAGCAGTATGAATACGTGAATATATTACGAGTGCGTCTGGACTTCGACACAGCATGCACGTAAAGTTGAAAGGATGTTGGGTGCTGTTCGATGCATGTGGAGAGTGGAGGAAAACGGTGGAGTGGAGCGAGCGGTTGAAGGCATCGAGACAAAGCCACAACGCCACAAGTGCACCGATACAGTGACGTCTGTGGCTGTGCATATCCCTTCGTTCCTAGCATCGTCGACAAATCCGGTCCCCTCGGGCAATTTTCTGCGTCCAGTTCGAAAGAAAGACCTTGCAGTCGGCAAGCCATTCATTACGCGCAATACGTCCAATACGGGATGATAACTAAAAGCGGCACCTCGACTTCCCTCCCCCTCCGTCTGGGGAGGAGCCTGGCGCGAAGGAGCGCCGCGACCTGCGGCGGCAGACCCGCGGCTCGAATAGCCTCCCTTGCGTCCTCGTTCTCGTCCGACGCCAGCGCCCACCGCCACTCCGACCCCGACACCGTCCCGCTAGTGTACGACCTGCATTCCCCGCCGGCAGACAGGTCGGCGGCGGCCGACAAGCGGAAACGCCCCATCCTCTTCCTGCACGGCCTGTTCGGCTCCAAGGCGAACAACCGGAGCATAAGTAAGTGAGTAGCCGGTCGTGAGGAAAGGAAAAGGGGGAACGAGCTGCCCCTGATAAGAGTAAGGGAAAACGGAAGGGCCATTGGCGGACGTACCTGAGGTGGTGACAGGTGCAATGCTGAACGAGGGAATCCCACGCATAGAGCCCTAGCTCGCGATCTGGGCCGGCACGTCTTTGCCCTCGTAGGTGCCCCTGGACGAGCTATACACCTTTAGCTGCCGCTGCCGCGCTAACTCGGACGGTAGGACCTCCGCAATCACGGCAGTTCGCCACACGCGCCGCGGCACGACTACGTCGCCCTAGCCGCCGACGTAGCCGCCTTCATCCAGCAGCACGAGCTGGACGATACCACACTCATCGGCCATTCCATGTATGTTGCTGTGCTCCTCCTAGCCCAATTAGCCACGTCCTTCCGCCTAGCGTTAACGTGCTTTCTCCCCCGCCCCCCCAAAAAGGGGTGCCAAGACAGCTATGACGCTCGCGCTGCGCCAGCCCGACCTCGTCCGCGACTTCGTTGCCGTGGACAACGCCCCGGTGGATGCCTCCATCGGCCGCGACTTCGCGCGGTACATCCAGGGTATGCGGAAGGTCGAGGAGGTGGGCATCACGCGGCAGGCCGATGCGGATAAGATTCTGAAGGACTATGAGGAGGTAGGCGATACCGTGATACTGCCACCTGAGAGGGAAAGAGATGGAGAGACTTACGCTATGCGCGCCACGAAATAGTCCCTCCCGATCCGGCAGTTCCTCCTCACCAACCTCCAGCGCTCGTCAGACGCCGGCGGCGGCAACGGCGGCAAAACCGGCGTCCAGCGCTTCCGCATCCCGCTCGGCATCCTAGCCAAGTCGCTCGACCACCTGGGCGACTTCCCCTACAAGGACCCGCGCGCCGTGCGTTTCGAGGGCCGCGCGCTGTTCGTGCGCGGCACGCACTCCAAGTACGTCCCGGACGAGGTCCTTCCCCTCGTCGGCCAGTTCTTCCCGCGTTTCGAGCTCGTGGATGTCGAGGCTGGTCACTGGCTCATCTCGGAGAATCCCGAGGCATTTCGGCAGGGTAAGTCATATCACTCACCCCTTTCTGTCCCACACATACACACACACATACCTCTCTTTTGGTGTACGTGGTTTATTGTGCTAACCTAGGTACCCCTATTCCCCACCCCTTCCCTCCCCTTTCTAGCCGTGGTCCGCTTTCTTTCTCCGCAAGAATAAGCAAACCTAAACTCCGTCGCCGTCTATGTTCCTCCCATCAGTCCCGTATGGCGTCAAAGCAGTATGCCTGTACAGTACAACACGACAACAAAAGTGTCATAAAGAAAAGAATATATGAAATGAAATGAAAAGAGACATCAGTTCCTCCCCGCGTAGTTACCATGTGCCGTGCCGTGCCGTGCCGCATGTAGAAAAGGATACAGTAAGTGTGTATAGGCCAAGGAGCAGCAATCTTCCATTTTCGTCTGGCTTGGGGAAGGGAAGGAAATTAGGATATCATCACGCCATTCTTTCTTCCTCGGGCCAGTCAGTTCATATTTAATGCAGGTTGGTAGGTAAGTACCTTTACGTACCTTACGTACCTTGTAGGTGGGCAGATAAGTAGGAGTCTCACCATTATCACGCCACCTCTGCAGCCTCGTCACCAACCGCAACCCCCCAATTCTCAACACGAACAGTAACTCCCCGACGCGGAAGCCGACACCGACGCCGACCCAGAGACCGACCCGCCCAGCGGGACGATCTGGCGATTCCCCGACCGCCACCCGCGCACCCCCGCGGCCTGGAGCAGCGCCGGGTCCTTGACGATGTGATCGACGAGCTCGACGAACGGCTTGCGCACGTTCTCGCCCGTCTTGGCGCTGGCTTCGCAGAACAGTGCGCCGTGTTCACGCGCCAGCGCCTCGCCCTCTTCCGCCGGGACGGCGCGGCTCGACTCGGCTTTGTCGAGCTTCGCGGCGACCTGTTGAGTCGTTTTCAGGCGGTTAATCACGCAAGACTTTCACTTTTTTGGGGGGGTGGGAGTTGGTAGGAAGTAGAAGAAAAGAGTACGTACTAAGTACATCGCCACCTCGGCCACGGTATTCGACTCTGCCTCGTCGAACCACCGCTGCATGGCCGTGAAACTGGCGCGGTTGGACAGGTCGTACACGAGTATGACCCCGTGGGCGCCCCTGTAGTAGCTCGTCGATAGAGTGCGGAAACGCTCTTGACCAGCCTTTTTCAAATAAGAAATAAACAAAAAAATGGCATTAGTACCTAAGCTTAAGTAGGATGAGGGCTCAGAGTAAAGGCTAGAGAAGGAATAAAGAAGGAAGGGGAGGAAGACGTACCGTGTCGAAGAGCGTAACCCGATACGGCGTCCCACGGACAGAAAGCTTCTTGATCTAAGAAGGTGTGAGTATGGTAAGTTCCCATACGCATAGGTGGATAGGAAAAGAATCAAGTAAAAGGAAGGATTGAGAGAAATTGCTTGAGGTAGGGAGTCGAGAGGGCGAGGCTACCGCGGCCGTCCAGCCTCGGCTGTGCTAGATGACTGCGCTCTCCCTTCCAGACGCGACGAAAGGGACAGACACCGATTCAAAACGCATAGACACCTCTCCTTTATATACAAGGTGCGCACACGCTACATAAAACATAAATAAAGCATCTAGAATGGAAGGGTAAAAGGATGAATACAGCTAGAAAGTACCAACCTTGAAATCAACGCCAATGGTGGCCGTTGCCTCGCTAGGGTCAAATACGTCATCGCAATATCTAGTCAACACTGCCCAGCGGACAGAGTCCACGTCCTCGTCAGCATATGTATAGAGAATACAAATGGGCAAAGTATGCACAGGCCTCGAGGTTTGAGTGATAGCAAGGGAGTGGAAGGCGCGGCTCCGAGGGGCGGTATGAATTAGGTGGAAGAGGTTCATTAAGGCGAGGGATGGCTTGGAAGTACTCACAAGCTGACTTCCCAACATTTGAAGAGCCGATGAGGAGGAGCTTGAGATTGGGTATCGAGTCCTCTGAGTATATTGTCGGTGCCATCTCTCCTGCTCTTCCCCCTTTCTATTATGCCCCTTTTTCTAATTCTCTTCTATCTCTCGCTTGCCTTGCCGTCGTCCTTGTGTAAAGAGCCAAGTACCTGTAGATAGTGGACAGGTGTATCCCGCTTATCGCTCTAAGTAGACGAATAGAATTGAAATGATGAATTAAACAGAAGCAGCGCAGCTTCGCTAATAAACCCGAGCACGCTCAGCAGGCAAATGCATAGGCTGAGAGGAAAGGCGAGGGAGATAGTACAGAGTGCTTGGAGTACCGGTGAGGGTGAATGACGAAGTGCTAGGCTTGTCCACGGCATTCGGCGTCCCCAAAAACTTGTCGGTTGATAGTGGGCTTTGTTGGGGGAGGATGAGCACCAATAATAATCGCCGAGGAACATGACGGAGCACGTATCACATGCGTACCAATCTTTTAAGGTTTACGACGACCTTTGGACATCCAAGATCCCGTTGCCATAAATACCAACACTAACAAGAGCTTTTTTTATCATGGAAATGACGCCCTTTAATCCGTACTCCCCTATAGACGAGCCGTGCCCACTGCAACCAGGCGCGCAGACCTTTATTTTGGTGATTCTCTCATCGTACCTGCAAAAGCATCTGGCTACGCTACCTGACCTCTCGCCTGTGGCGCAAATATTGTACGTTGTCTGGATATGGGGAATGATTGAAAGCTATGCAGAGCGAAAGGCGTATTGGATTCAGTGTCGCCTTTCACCCGCGCCAAGGGCATAACCACCTTCTGACAGACACGCCGTCAATTCATGTCTCGTACATCTCGCGCATCCTGCATGCATCGTACTCCCTCATGCATTGAGAAGGGTTATGCTTCACGCTGTCGGTCCTCCATGTCTTGGGGAACGGGGGCCACCGAGAGGGGTCTTTTGCAGTTCTTTTTTTTCTTCCATTTGTACGACGAGGTACCTTTCTGAATTTCATAATTGCCCACGCCAATGCAACGAGAAAGCAAGACCTATTGCCCCAAGAGAAGAGGTATTGCTTGATAAAACCGTGCCCATGTGCCGTTCCTACCAAACCAGATGTTACCTCCTCTTCTCATACCGTATCGAGAACAACTTCCTTGAACTCCCGCTCCACCTTCTGGCCCTGCTCGTCGGTCGTCGACTCGCCGTGCAGAGCCATGAGCGTGCCCAGATCGAACTTAGGCTGCTTCAGCAGCTTAACCTTGCGGACATGGACCTGGATTACCCGGTGGCGTTAGCTCGTGTCTTCTGGAACTCGGACAAGTATCCGAGAGAACAAAGGGGTATCGTATCAGAGTCCGGGTTGCATACGTTCTGCAGGGGGTAGATGCTGTGAGTGGCCTTCTCGATCTCGCGCCCGATGACCTCGGGGATCAGCTTAGACACGAGCTGCTGTAGGGTGCAGCTAGCAGCCTCCCGCTGGATGATCTCGGTCATCTTTCTCCGGATGGCACGGATCTGAGAAGTCTGGGCGTAGGTCGTCTTCTTGATCTGGTTGGGCCGGCGCTTGGTGAAGGCGATAGCGAAGAGGCGCAGCAGGTAGTCGTCGGTGGTCTTGACGGTCACGTTGGCCTCGATCAGGGTCTGCCACTTGCGGACGAGCGACCGCAGCTTGTCGGAGGTGAAGTCTAGACCGTGGAAATTGGTCAGGCAGTTCTTGCCCTGTACCTCATCGACCCGGAGCTTGATCTTGCGGAACGCGTGGTCTTCATCCTTCTGCAGGTCGGCCAGGGAAACCTCGACGATACGGCCCTTGAGGGCATCGTTGGCGTTCTTCAGACCGGTCGTGCGGTTGACGAGGGTCTTGCCGGCACTGTAATCATAAAAAGCACGGTTGTCAGACTCCAATGCCATTTTTATCTTCCGCGCCCTCTCGGCCAAGTCGAAAATCAGGCGGCATCATCAGTTGGCAGCATCAGGCGGTAGCAACGGGGCAGGCGTTTCTTACTCTCGGATGTTAAATGGGGACGGCGCCTTGATGATCGCGTGCGGGTTAGCAACTAGCTTGCGTGAAAGAACACACATGGAATCTCCGAGAAGCGTTGCAGCGACTAACCTTGATGCCGAACCAGTCCTTGCGGGCAAAAGGGTCCTGGGTCTTCTTCTTAAGACCCTTCTTGCCCTTAGACAAACGCTTGTTCCTGCAATCGAATTTTTGTCAGTCAATGCCACTACTCGAGTCGCGGAGGAACTGTAGGCTCTCGATTTTCATCGCTGTTGCAGCAATATATCGAGAGACGAGGCGACGTACTTTCCAACAGCCATGATTGCTGACCACCTTTCGGGCGATGGACAATTGCAGCGGTAGTGGAAAGAGGCGGTTGTTGTCGTGGAGTTTTAGTCCTGGAGTTTTTTTGAGCACCGAGAATCTGTGTGCCTGTGTGCAGGTTTCGCGGAAAGGCGGCGGCGAGATGCCCCATAATTGTGGGGTTTTGGTTTTTTCTGACCTTTAATTGGAGGGGTTGCGTTAGGGCTCGTCTTTTGCGAGGACTCAGAGGCGATAGGCGATAGGCGGATACATGACCAACCCCGTTAATTCCTACTATCCGTAATTCAACGCCGATATTCACATAACCGCGTGTCCAGTCCCAGTTATCTGCTCAGGAATGCATGGCAAGAGAAAGGAACTCATCCACCGCCATCGCCGCCAAACCTTGCACTCCTTTCTACGGCCCTCTTCCGAACCGTAATTATCTTTATGGTTTCCCTTTTTCTGATACTCGTGCCAGCCCTTTGGGAAGAGCAGCGCTCAGATCCGTCTATCCCGATCCTTTTTGTCTCCTCCCTCGCCGTATGAGGAAACCAGCCCCCCAGCTGGTGCCCAACCAAACGGAAATAGCTGTGGAGGCGACGCGAAAACGGACGAGTGGCCACAAGGAAGCGGCAAAGTGGAGAGTCACGATGCATAGATCACGTTTGACCTGCAGGCCCCTCATCCTGTACCCAAGCCCTGGAAAACCATGGCCCCGGGCATCTGTGGTATCTCAGTCAGCCATCGCCGTCATCGACAACGCATAAACACACTTGCTTCCCCGTGGATCATCTCTGTTACCTTCACCGCTTCTAGCGTAGGACCTTTATCCTTCTACGGGATACCCGTTGCGCGCTACTCCTGGCGAATAAGAATGAGGGGGGTTGATTGCATCCTCCCAGTACGGTGTTGTTCCTGGGTTAGGAGAACATGTGACAAGCGAAATCCGCTCTTACATCCTCCGTCCTGCATGGGACTTTCATGCACTGGGCACGAGGATGTTCGCTCGCAGCAGGCTAACAACTAATCTAATAGTGGGTGTAGATCTGGGATGCATGGATGTGGAACGGGTATTGTTACGCTTTATTCTCTTTACTATTCTCCCTCGGCTCTCGCCTTTCTGTTGTTCGGCGTGTGTTGCTGCTGCCCTCCCTCCAGCGCTACCCTCCCTCCAGCGCTACCCTCCCTCCAGCCTGTTTCTGGAGGTTGGCGCTTGTCGAAAGCCCATCCATGTCCATCTATCCATCCCGTCGGGGGTGAAACCGAGTCCGTCTAAGTACATCAGTTTCACCTCATTCCATGTACCCCGTAGGCGCAGGCCCCAGTGCCACACGCCATGCGTACAGAGATCCGCTTTCAGTACACATTCCTCTCGCAAAACCTGCAAGTTGTTTGCGGTCTTGGGAACACCCTTTGTCTCCTTGTTGCGCGCTGACCCCTCCCAACCAAAATTCGCCTCGCTTCAATTCGCCTTGCCTCGCTTCCCCACGGGCTGGGCCTCATCGTGTCTTCTGCCCTCTCGGAACCTCCAAGATGGATTCATCTCTGGTACGAGAGGACGCAACGAGAGGACGGGAGGGAGGAAGACGCTGTATGGTGTACCAAGTAGGTAAGGGGGGCTCCGCCGTTGTTCAAACATGGGGACAGTATCGCTTTCTTCCGAACCGATCACCTTCCGCTACGGGACTCCCCGGACCAGAGCGCGTGCTCGCTCAAGGCGACTTGGCTCCGGGTTCTTCTTTTTCCCGCTGGTCCGCCTCCCAGGTGTCGAAGCTGGGGAAGCTGAAGTATCGCACTGAATCTACGCCTGACTGTTAGTTTTCTTGATCACTTGACGAGAGCCCTTGGAAGGGACTGAGGTGAGATGCGGCAAACACGTACAGGGACGCATCTCGTCAAGGCCCTCGTCATGGCTGCGCGGCGACGAACTCAGGGCGTCTGGTGACCGTTCTATCCGGTCGTAGATGGGGCTCTGAGACGACGGCGACGATGACCCCCGGTACATGGACTCTGGCGAGGAGCTGTAGACGACCTGACTGAGTAGGTCCGTGGCCTTCCGGCTCGAGAGGGGGCCGGCGAGGGCGTCCCGGGAAGCGTTGGAGGTTGTGATGGAGGGTTCGGTGGCGCAGGCGCGGAGCAGCCTTGGCCGGCGCTTGGTGCTGGACCTGGAGGAATCCCTGGTGTGCAGGCCCCGGTGCGGCTCGGTTGCGACGGTAGCCATGGCTGTTGTCTGAATTGTTGTTGGCCGGGTAGTTGGCTGTCTCGAAGCGAGAAGTTGGACGACACAGCTACCCTTGTAGTAGTTGGCAAGGTAGACAGGTAGGTGGGTGGATCGACAAATTGTGGTTGTGTGCGTGTGTGGGTGGGTGGGTGTGTGGTGTTGTAGGTTGTGTAAGAGGAGCAGACTAGTAGCTAGATAGAGTTTTGCCTTACGACTTATATGGACTGAGACAGATGATAGTAGAGGACCGAGGGTGGAAAGAGACGGCGGCGGAGGGGGGGAGGCGAAGCTATTATGTATGCAACGGAAATCAAGAAAGCTCAACGGATGACGGTCACGAATATTATAAGCAAAAAAGCAAAAGGCGGCTGGCCCGGTGCCACCATGCGGTCGTTTGGGCTGAAATCGATTCGGTAGCACAGCACAGCACAGAACCACCACCATCAGGACTTCCCCGTCTCCCGTCTGGCCCGTCGCCAACAGAAGCGAACGTGTCCCGCCGCGCCCCGCAGGGCCAGCCAGAACCAAGGCCAGGGGGTCAGGGCCAGGGCTTGGGGGGCCAGACGGCCAGGCAGGCGCTCAGGCGGGGAGGAGGGCCAGGCAGGCCGGGAAGAGGGCCAGGCAGACAGAGCCCAGCCAGCAGGGCAGTGGACATGGACGCGAAGGGGGGCGGAGAGAGAGAGGTACAATATACTTCGTTCCTAGATGGGGGGCAACAGCCTGGGTGATGCGTGATTCCCAAAGCGGCAGGGCCGGTGGGCTTGCCACTTGTCAGTCGGTGGTTTGGGGCGCTGGACTGTTAGCCGCAGGGCAGCAAGGGTCTTAGTCTCCCTCGTGGTCCCGTAAAGTAATCCCCATTATTACTGCATGTACTGTACCCATCGCGCGGCTTTTCTGGGGGGGGGGGGGGAGGGTGTAAGGTTCTGCTTCCCGCTAGCAGGTACCTGTGACGGAACGAGGACCTGCTGCCGGAGTACCGTTGACGTGTGGAAGAGGTGAGTACGAGAAAACAAGTATCTGTCGCGTACTTATTCCAGTATGTGCGTGGAATTTCTGTCTTTTCCTTCTGCTCGGCGCCACCGGGGGACTGGGGAGGGGTTGTGGAGGTACACAAACTATGAGAAGACTCCGTCTTCCTCTGTATCGACTTCTCATCACTTTGTAAGCAAGGTTGCTCCCTCGTGTCCTTGTCCCTGTCCCCCCATTTCTATTATTCACTCCTTCCATCGTGTGGTGGTGGTGGTGTGGCGCGAAGTACGGAACACGGAGCGAAGGCAAAGGCGTACTCGGTACTCCTCCGTACGTAGGTTTCACAAGCGACGAGGGGTCAGAACATCCATCCGATTGCGATCCCGGGAATCAGTCAATTAGTCGGACCCGGACGAGGGATTGGGGATTGGGGATGGAGGATTGAGGCGGGAGGGTTTGGTGGGAGGGCTTGGTTTGGGCATCGAGCGCCGCACCATTGAATTCGCGCAAGCCAGCCACCTGCAGCCATTGGCAGCCCAGCTAGTGGTAGCCAGCGACAGCCAGCGACAGCCAGAGGCAGCCAACCGCTACAGCCCCGACCCGACCGCCTGCGGCAGCCAGCAATGGGGCCATCGAGAGGGGAAGGCGATTCACGCAGCCGGGCTCCATCCTCGGTGCCTTCTGACTTAGCACCTTCTCCTACATTCCGAGGTCACGAACCCCGTACGGAGGTGACGAGCGTGCCTCCCCGAAGAAGGTCGTAGGGCAAAGCAAGCAAAGACAAACAACCAAGCAAAGCAGGCACCGAGGAGGTAAGGCGGGGACCGGGGGCGACTACTGATTCATGGATGGTGGGCAGCGAAGGTCGAAAAAACAGGGAATGCCGCCGGCCTCACGAGGGGAAAAAAAGAGAGGACAATGGGCGACGGCGACGGCGAGGGACTGACAACATCCCCATCAGCCCATCCATTCAGACGGCGACACTTATAACCTGCGAGACCCGCAACACCGCCGCCAGCCATCCAAACGGCTCCTCCTCCTCTTCTTCCTCGACTTGCCCTATCTGCTACTAGGGGTACTCACACAGGCACACGAACATACGCGTGCACACACGCACGCACACGCATACACACCATCTCTCTCAATCGCGCCCACCCACCAATATGCAGCAGAAGGTGCATGCATAGAAATTGGGTTGCAAGCAACGCAGCACCGCATTGCATCTAGACTGGGCTAATTTTCGAAAGCAATTGAAGCAATTGACTGATCAGCATGGAGAGGACGTCTGAGTGGCTGGTAATCAACAACCCGCAGCCAAAACAGAGGGAGCTACAACATGCTACGAGGTACACACGTGCAGTGCCTCCTTAGCTCTCGATCTCTTTCTCCGCGTCTCGCTCCGCCCCCTCCTCTCATATCTCGACCGACGAAGCGACCAACCGACCGGCCGCCGGCAGCATCTACGAAGCTGCATCCTCCTCTCGTCCACCATCCGTTGTGCACTGTCCGCCGGTCACATATCGACAAACAGAATCCTGCGCTTCCGCAGCACCCCTCAGACCGGTCTGCGGATGAAATTCGGGGTTGCGTCTTGCTCTAACTCTTTTCTCCCTTCGTCCTTTTCTCTATCTCCATCCCACCAACCCCCTCTCTCTCCAGGTATGTCGCTATTCCAACAAGAGAAAATTTCTCCATCCCGCCTGCTCCCGCAACGGACTACATTTCGCTGCGCCATTGAAGTCTGTTAATTCGAAGGGCGTTTGTTCCCACTTGGCTCGTCCGTGCCCGTGCTCAAAGTCCAGCAGTACGTTCCATGCGAGTGGTGGTACCTTGCTAGGCGCCTAGGGCAGTTCGCAGGTATGCAATGTACGAAGTACTCCGTACAGACAGTAACTAGCGATATGCGCGACCCTCTCTCTGTACTTGGGCTCGCCCCGTAACATCGTGGCAGCAAGTCACCACCGCCAACGCAACAGCACGACTAATAGTAGCAGAGAGCTCTCGCCTCGTTCGTGCACTTGCCGGACCCGCTCCGCCCTTCCCTCCGCCGTCTCCTCCTCCATCCTCCTCTCGCCTCGCCTCGCCCTACCCGTCCCGGCTCTGACCGACTCTGACTCCAACTGACAGCAGCACGCCAGAGCCGCAAAACGCGGAGCCCCGTCCACGTCGCCGAGGCCAAAAAAAGGACAGGAGGGGCAAGGAGCCCAGGCAGGCCCCAAGACCCCAAGGCCAAGGCCAAACAGCGAGGCCTCCGCTACTACTGTTGCTCTCGCTGTGGGTAGCGAGGTCGGGCGACAAGCACAGCATACTTGCCTTACATTACATTGCGCTTATGTATGTGGTGATGTCAGGCAGTCGCCCAGTCACTTGAAGTCACTCTGCCAGTTGGTCACAAGCTACAAGTCACGAACGTCGCGAAGAGCGAATGGGCGCGGGCGCTACTGCCCGATAGGCGGGGAGAGCTGGAGCGCACACCCGTCCTTCCTAGCTATGCTGTCGGATAAATTCGAGCGAGCCACGATGGAAAATTTCTTCTCTGCCTTCCCTACTCGGCTCCCTTTGCGTCGCACATGAAGGCACATATCGTGGAGCCGAATCGTGTACAGTCTGTACCCCAGCACCCCAGATATGACGAGCGGGAAGGTTGTCGGGAGTGCTGGAGTTAACCGACCGACTGGTGGGGGACGGGAGACAGGGACAGGGGGACGGAGGGGGTGGGCGGGGGACAGGGGACAGGGACACGGCCAGGGGTGCAACGGGCGAAAGAAGCCGCCGCCGTTGACTTGTCTCATGAGGAACTAGAATACAAGGAAAGACAAAGGCACAAGGAGGGAGGGAATGCCCCCCCTCCCCGCCTTCCGCTTTCCGTCCTCCGCTGCCTCGCCTCCCACTCTGCACGTTGCGGGTCGGCTGTGGAAGGAAGGCCAGCGCAGTCGCACCCGACCGTGTCGATCACTTTTTTGGTAGTGGCTTGCTGCGAATGCAGATCCCCAGCCGTGGCCCAGACCCCCCGCGCCCTCCGTGGCTTCTTCTCCCTTGCCTTCGTTCTCCTTGCCTTCTTTTCCCTTGCCTTGATAGCCGGTCTACTGCTTGCGTGCCTGCCTCCCACCTAGCACCTCCCACCACCTATACGGTATGTGATATCTCCCACCTTCCATCGCTCACTGATAGCAGAGAAGGGGGGGGCCAATATGAACTTCCTACTATACCTACCACCCACACCACCACGCCCACCTACTATTCGTTAGCGCCCTCGAGAAATTCCCGCAGAGGACGACGCGCCCCCAGGCAAGACAGGCACAACGGCACCTACCGACCGCGCTGCCTTTCATAGCCGGCCGGCCAAGCCAGCTAGCCAGCCGCCCGTGCCCGTCTATCCGTCCATCCCGCTCTAGCCTGGCCTTCATGGCTCGCCTTTGCCCTTATTTACGCCCTTCCGTTCTATCCATTGCCATCGACGGAATGACCAGATTCCCATCTTTTTTCCCAACGGGGAAACAAATACGGGTACCAAACTCCCGCGGCCAAGGTAGGTACTTTGTACTCCACGCTTCATTGATAAAATCCCACCACGATCACGATCACCACCTCCTACACACGCGATGACATACGAGGAGGAGGTAGGTAGGTGGCACAGAACACACCACAACCCTGAAAGAAGCAAATATGTAAATATGAATGGGAAAGGAAGAAGGAGGGGAAAGAAAAAAAAGCAAATTCAAAAGAGATCATCCCCCCCTAAAAACCTGCAGGAAACCCCCAAAAACGCCATTGACGTATCCATGGCCGGCCGCGTCCCGGAGCTCTCAACAAAGACAAGCTCGAGCTAGCTAGCAAGCTGCAGACTGAGCTCACCCCCCGGTCATCCTCTCACCTCCCAAACTCTCCCTCCCTCTTCCCCCCCTCATCTCTCTTGTCCAGTGCCTGGTGCCCGATTTCTAGCCTATCCAGTGCCTGCTGTGCCTGTTATTGCTTGCTGGTTCCTGCTGAGTGGTCGCGTGGGATATATTGCGTCGGTTTTGATCACGGGAACTAGCGGGCTCGTTTCGGAGCTCGTTACTAGCTCTCTGCCTGGCTCCCTCCCTCGCTGGCGGGCTGGTTGGTCGGCTGCTGCACCGGCTGGGATTTGACCACGCTTCTCGGTTTGACTGGTTCCCATCAAGCGCGTGAATCCGTTGGACTGTGGCGCGTCGAGCTGGTTGACTGGCCTGAATCAGCAAGGGAAAGGGAAGGGAATAAGGCAAGGTGGCGGGCAAAACGTGACTGAGGGGAAAACAATCCAAAAATCCAAAAATCCCGCGTGACGCTCGAAATCTGATTTTTTTCCTTCGATCTCCCGATTCAGAGTCGTAGCAAAGAAGCCTCCTTCCCCCCTTCTCTTCCCCCCCTCCGTCCTGTCCGATTTCCTTCCGCCCGTCGCACATACGATCCAGTGCACGCGATGGTATGCTCATGTAAGACTGCATTGGGATAGTATCTGTACGTAGGTACATACACAAGTCCTTAGGTAGCGTAAGCAACGATGGTAATGGACTCCTCACGTCCATTCAGGCTCCCAGCGGCGGCAGATCGAAACAGCCAAGTATGGGGTTCCAGAGACAACCGTTCCTCCGCATCTGGTTACGATCGTTCTGCGAGCTCTTTCCCTCTCAACCCTAGGTGAGAAGCCACGTAGCCGCAGCTGCGAACGGGATGTGTAAGACGAAGTCTTACCTACCGGGCTGCCCGACTGCCCGCTCGCCTGCCCGACTGCCTGCCTGCCTGCCTGCCTGCCTTATGCTCGGTTGTCGGGAGACGGACAGGACAGGTTTCGCACGGCAAACAGCAACAAGCAACCCGTAGGTACATACTCAGTAATAGATTCCCTGTTGCCGCATCCGTAGCAGCAAAATGAGCGTCAGGAACGTCCGCCCTGCATGGGGCTGACAACGGAATGGTGGTGATGGGTTATGATAATGACGATGGCGGCGATGGTGTGGCTGGATGCCTGCCGCTTTGTTCTCTTCTACTACTGCTACTGCTGCTGCTTCTGCTACTGCTACTACTGTCCGGGCCGTCTCTAGTTACCTGCCTTCTTTCTCTCCGGGACGGACGGCGGGCGGGCGGCAGGGAACGGAAAAAGAGGGAAAAAAAGTGAAACCGTTGGTCCACTTCGTCCTTCCACCAACTGCAACCTGGGCCCGGAACGGGGCGCTCGTCTCAGTGGTCGACGCTGCGCGGGTTGAATGTCAGTTGCCGGAGTTCCTATTTGTCGGGGGGAAAAAATCTGTACGGAGAGAAGAATGCCGAGAAGGGTGGAAAATCCCGAAAGGGAGGGAGAATGATGAGAGTTGCTTACTCTTCCCACAGTCGGCCCTGCACGGCCTCTAGCTCCTCGGCTGTCATTCGGTGGCCGGTCGTGAAGTAACCTAACGCAAGTAAGAAGGATCGATGTAAGTAAGCAACCCGGGACACTTATGACTCTTCTTTTATTTTTACTGGAGCGATCACGATGTCTTCCGGCGCCGGCATGAATGACTGGCCAGATGATATGCGCGGAAGAGAAGGAAAGGGGGGAGGAGGGGGGAAAGGGAAAAAGGAGAGATCGGGTTGGGTTGGGGTTGTCCTACGTACCAGCGGTGATCTTGGCATCGATCTCAACTCTCGAATCGGCCGGAATCAACTCTTCGGGTAGCTCGACGCGCTCATGGATGGGGATGCTGCAAGCAGAGTGGTAAGTGAGTGAGCGGGAGGGTGGGAGGGTGGTACGAGAGTTGGTCACAGGAGAGAGCAAGGGCTGTGCAGGGGAGAGACCCGAACGGCCCGGGTGCGGGAGGACCACTCGCACGCAGTATGACTGGGGGGAGTGAGCAGAAGAACAAGAAAACGTACCCTTGCCCAACGATGGCATCGTGTTTCATGCTGGGTGCCTTGTGTCAGCTTCGCCTGGCCGCTTGTACGTGGAACGCTTTCTGGAGAATATGCCGTGGGACGACGTACTTGCTCATGCTCAACATTCTGTCAATCTTTGTGATACCCAGCCAGTGCAGGATATCAGGCATCAGCGCCTGGAAGCGCATGTCCTTGACACCTGCGACATTTTCGGTGCGTTTGAAGTAGTCCGATGCCCGATCTTCACCTCTCTTTCTCGCGTTGTACACGACTGCGCCCCTCACTACCGTCAGTCTAGAACACTTAGAGGATTGCGGAAGGACCGATGTGGGGAAAGCGAAAGGGAAAAAGAAAAAGAAAAAAATAGGGCCAGAAAAAAAGCAAAAAGACGTGGCAAGTGTAACGTGATACTCATACGAGAGAGAGAGAAAAAGAAGGAGAGGCAAGCAAGTGGGGGAAGATGGGGGGAAGAGAGAGGCAGAGACAGAGAGCGAGATTGAGAGGGATTTTTTCTCGTACGGTACTGGAAGCATCGGGGTTGGTTAGTTCTAGATCTATTCATGCCGTGGTCGCGTGAGGGTCTCCTTTTTCTTTTTCTACGCACCTTAGTCACCTCCCCAAGAGCCCTGCCTTCCTTGCGGAAGTAGATAACAACACCGCTACCGCCACGTTGCGCCTCCTTGACCGCCTCTTCGATGCCGAAGATGAGATACGGCCTGCAGGTGCAGATGTCCGAGCCGAAGACGTCGCTGCCATTGCACTAATAGGAATAGCCGAAGTGGCCACCCTGTTAGCTTCCATGCTCACTTGTCGTGTGATAAAAAAATTACGAGGTTCTCTCAGGGGCATCCGGTTCAGCTTGCCTCGTCGTGTATCCGCAGAGCGAGGCGAGAGGTCGGGTCCGACATCTTGGCCGGATCGCCAAAGCAGTATACTGTAAGTCCACCTGATAGAATTTCCGTTAGACGCTTTTTGCCAACTATAGGGATGTCTGGCTACCTGTCTCTTACCGATCGGTGGCAAGAACACTTTGATATCGCCGCGTGTGATCAGCTTCACGGAAGTTAGTCGGTTTAAGGCCCCATAATCTGCGAAAGTGCCACGGGGAAAAGACAGCATGCCTCGGGGTAGCTTCCACCGGTATGCTCGAACAGCGACCGCCGCAAAGTGCCTTCGTCTGGACGCCATATCGTCAGTCTCTGCTTAGATGGAGTAGAACCGATGTGCTTGAGCAACTTACCGATACCGAACCTTTCCGCCACGCCAGGAAGGTACCAGACCTACGAGATTCGTCCACGCGTTGTCAGATGGGGGTGTGGCGATGGGGGGACTTCCAAGGCCGTCAAAGGACTCACCGGCTCGACAGCAAATTTGGTAACCGCCAATTCGCCTTTGCTGTTCACACACACTTTGCCATCGGGGACGCTGTTTCGCCGTGTTAGTACAAACGATATCGCTTCTCAACCGGATGAATTGTCACTTACAGTCTGCCACTGCGAACGCTGTCTTCGAGCTCGGGTAGCTAGGCGAGAGGTAGCCGGTCAGTGCCCGGATGAGAAGCCGTAAGAAGTGGGCTGTCTTACCTTCATGTGGGCCTTCGTTACGGCGATGGTGGGCCGAATGTCGACTAGGTACGAAATACCGTCAGCGAGATGCCGGTAAAGAAAGCACCTCAGCCTTATCCGACATACCGTTCTCCTTGTTAATACTGTCCTTAAACAGAAACGGGGCCAGGTGACCCCACGGATCCATGGCGACGATCTTCTTCTTGTCGCCCCACTGGGGGAAAGGGCCAATGTCGACAGCGGGCTCCGTGTTAGTGAAGTCGGGCCTACACAAAGAGTCAGATACGTTTAGCTTCCTCATGCACAGCACCCACTGGCACACTCATGCCAAGCTGGAAAGCCCGATCGGGGTGGCTTGCATACCTGTGGTCAGCCTTAAGCTCCTTGCTGGCGAGAGCCAAGGCATAGTATATGGAGTAAGAGCCGCCGTGAGCTGGTCGGAGTTGGTGAGCTGAGAGTGCCAGGATCCAAGACAGATACTAATGAGATAAGTCAAGTAGGTTACCCACCTCCGATTGCTGCATGGCATCGAAAAATTCGGTTAGTTACAAGGAACCAGTAGTATGCGTCTTTAAGGGGGCTGCCTACCATTCCGTCTCCGGATTGTAGACGGCGAACGAGACACTACGATCGGGCCTCTCTCGATGGGGTCGGCGGCGCCCCAGTTCATGGGCAGCGGGTTGATGCCGATCTGGTTGGGGTAAGTGCTATTTGAGCGAGGTCAGCCGCGGGTCACCCTTGGGTAGCACTAGCCGTCACCAAGACGTACGTGAGGACTATCCGAGCGGTAAAGGCGGATTTCTGGGTCGGCGAGGGCGGCGAGGCTGTCCCAGCCGCCTCAGATGCCGTATCGGCCGGCGCCGGGCCGGACAGTGAGGGGGGAGGCGACCGGGCCTGCCTCTCAGCCGGGGAGTCCAGACCCGAACCCAAACCGGAGGCCGAAGAGAGGGCCAAGGGCCGAAGAACGGGACTCTGCGGGCCCAGGGCCAGCGATTGCAGGGCCGACTTGATCTCATTCTGCGCCTGCTGCATCTGCTTTACGGCATCTGCAACCTGATGCAGTTCCGCCTTGACTTCACCCAGCTCGTCCTTGACGTCGTTGGCAGCCATGATACCTAACACTATGGAACTAGGCGGTGGGACTTGGCAGCGGCAGAGGGTACCCGAAGGGATCTGCCAAAGACCGGGAGCTTTAATCCGTATCAATCAATCGCTGCGTCTGCCGTTAGCAACCGAGACCAAGAAAAAAACGAGAGAGGGACTGAACAGCGAGGTACGAATCATAAAATGTGTTCCCGCCGGAACGGGGGCTGTAACGCACCTCGGAGCGCCGGGTTTCTAGACGAGAAGACGGCAAAGGCAGGTGGCGGCACGACAGGCCGGCAGCGTATAGATGATGTCACCGTAGAACAGTCTGCCAGACGGCAGGAGGCACGGAGACGAACAGACAGGCAAGTGAAACACAGTTACTCAACAGAAGGCTCAAACCGAAGGCTGTACGACTGGAGAAGGGAGAGCCGGAGGTGAGCTTCTTGTAGTACTCTGCAGCTTGCACTTACCGGGAGCTGCACTTATCGAGAGCGCCAACAAGTGGGCCCGGCCACCGGGGCGCCTGTCGGTTGTCCCTGGTTTCGTCGATCCTAAGGTAGGGTTGCCCGGAGCAGGCCGGCCATGTGACGCTTAAGCGGTTGGCGGGGACGCGTGCCTAGGTCGTTGGGCCGTATCGCACCGGCTTTCGGGACGCTATCAGACTGGAGGGATGGACGGGCAGCCGCTGGCTCCCACTGACTGCGACTCACTGCCACTCAGCCTCCAATGGACGGAGCGGGTGGGCGCTGGCCACACATCCGTAAGCTGGCACGGATTACTCGTAGGCACGCCGGTTCTCTGTCCTGCCCCGCAGCCCCTCCGAAGCAGTGACTACGAGCAATTGCCAATCGGATAACACAAGTTTGAAGGGGTCTCGAAGCTGATAGAGAAGAAACAGGGTGAACAGGGTCCCCCGCCGAGCACCTAGGCCCCTGGTTCCGAACACGGCTACACGCAAGCAAATGGGTAGGTACCTAGGAGATTAGCCTTAGGTAACAGCCTGGAATACACGCCAGCAAAGCGGTGCATTATATGGGTATTTTGTGTGGGATGGACGGCCAGCTGACGCCGCCACCGTTGTACCTATGGCTCACCGATACGCCGGCCGTCGGTAACCGTCTGCGCAAGCGGATGAATACCTAGAGGGAGCTCTCAAGCCTTGGTACTAAAAAAGCTGCGGAGAAGACACAAGCACCCAGCGGTTCGAAACCGAGCTCGATCTTGCCATTCTGAGTAGATAGGTATCCCTGGCTTTAGAATCTGACTTGTAATAATTGGGGATATCTGGCCATCGTTGATAGCAGCGCCCAGGACCGGGAGCTTTGGGACAAAGGGACGCTTATCATACCTGATAAGGGGCGCCGAAGCGACAACGGTAGTGGATCCACACGAAGTGGAACACGGAAGCTACGGCCAGATTCTAGTGCAGTGCCTTGGTGGTGCGCAAACCCTGCAAGCTGGCCTCCATTGACCGCGCTAAATCCACTGGCACAAACGCGGGGCGAGGCGATCAAAGCAAGCTGGAGTCCTCTGCCAGTTTGGTCGTCGCAATTTACAGTACTAACTATACCCTTCGCAAATCGCAGACATCGCGACTACCGAGTATCCCAATCTAGCCTCAAAACAGCCAACCCCAAATCTCCGCCTGCGAACTTTAGCGCCATATTGTTATCAACACCAACCCGGACAGCCCGAAACGCCTTGACACAATGGGCAAACGCAAGAAGAGCTCTCGGAAGCCGATGGGCCCAAAGAAGGTGAGTTCTAGCCCTGTTTCTTGTGAAGGGAGGCGGGCAGGCAGGCGTGCTGCGCATGCGTGCTGCGCATGCGACGCATCGCGAACGACGGAAGATGGGCGCCTCCCCCCCCAGATTGCGCTTCTACTGGTATCCGTTCTAATGTTCTTCTTGTTCTCACGTTCTTCGCAAACAGTCCGACCCCTTACCATCGGTGTTCACATGCCTATTCTGTAACCACGAAAAGTCTGTGACCGTCAAGTTGGATAAGAAGGCTGGTATCGGCCAGCTAGAGTGCAAGATCTGCGGGCAGAAATTCCAGTGCGGCATCAACTGTGCGTAACCCTCTCCTGCCTTCTCCCCTCTATCCATGACAAACACGGCATGCAGCGTATTGTTTCGGGCCCGCTCTCCTTCCTTCATTCAACTACTTATGTAGGCAAGTACTGATCTATCACCTCCTGTAGACCTCTCGGCTGCTGTAGATGTCTACGGCGAATGGGTAGATGCAGCGGGTATGATGATTGATGCCCCTCCTAACCCCTGATAGAGTTCACTCGACTCGAGACCACATTTGCTGAAAACAAGCGTCTTGCGCCAGACTCCGTGGCCAAAGAGAACGAGGAAGCGGGCGTTGGAATCAGCGGCAACCCGACCCGCGCCTTCGGAAGGAGCGGCATGTCGAGGCATGCAGACGACGAAGACGACAGACAATACGAAGGAGAGGGCATCGTGGCAGATGATGAATACGATTGAGTACCCTTAAACTACACGTAGGTATCAGGAAAACCGAGAGCAGTCCATGTCCCTCCGAGGGGATTGTCTGGCGAAATTTCTCGACGTGCCCTTGACGGCCACCACGAGCGCGCGTGTCGAGTTGCGATGTTACCGAGTGTTTTTATATACCGGGTAGGGCAATGTCAGCCACCGGGGAGCAGTGCGAACAAGGAGATTGGGGGGGGAAGGGGGAGGGGGAGATCCCAGGATCCTGGAGCGGTCAGGCTGCGACAGCGTCGCCCGGGGGCAAGGCGCGAAAGAAGAAGCTTGGCAGATCTAGGTTTAGACAGTGTAATACCTGTCACCGAAATCTCCCAGCCCAGGAATTATATAACTGCGGTCTGTTAGCGAACATCTGGTCTCGGCGTGCCCGCGTGCGGACCTGGTCTCGAATGGACTAACTTCTTCTCGTCTAGGCCCTGATCGATGAAGGCTGTGACTACTCGCAGCTTAGGGAACTTCGTCGCGAATCGGTTGATACCTTCCGGACTGGCAATGAGATTGAGGAATAATATGCGCTCCTCCGGCACGCCGCGGGACTTGAGGACCTCGACTGCCATGATCGCCGAGCCACCTGTGAAGACAAAAGCACAGGGTTACGAAGTTGTCCAGCTTGTGAAGGGGATTGTAGGGCTCGGGGGTGTTCAGGACGTACCCGTAGCAAACATAGGATCTAGCAGGAGCACCCACCGCTGGGCAATGTCTTCGGGAAGCTTGTCGTAGAACAGCTTGGGCTGGGCCGTCTCCTCATCCCGCTGGATGAGGATCTTCCCGATCCTGACAGACCGGCAGCACTCTCGAAGCCCCTGCTCCATGGCCTCGCCGGCCCTCATGATCGAGACGCCGCATATCTTGCCCTGGAACATGAGCCCCGCATAAGGACGGCCGATGGGCGTGGTGATGGTGTGCTCGATGGTGGGAAGGTGGTTCAGCCCCTCCTCGACAAGTAGCCGAATGATGCGGTTGGAGTAGAAAATGAAATCGCCGCGGTCCGTGTTCGTGTTCCGGATGATTCTGCGCAGGGACAAGCCCATGGTAAGTAACCTTCGGCGAAACAGCTACAATTTCAGGCCTGCAGTCTTGCAGAGCCAATTCCATATTCCCTAGGAGAGAGGGGGAGACAGAACCACGCACGTGAGCAGAGCGATCAGCTGCGGAGTCTGGGGCAGGACGGTGACGGTGTCATGGTTAACGGGTGTCGAGACCGTAGCCGTGGGTTTCTGGCGTTCGGAGCGATAGTCCGGCCCTACGCACTGAGTAGGGGGAGTTGAGTTCGAATTCGAAGCCATGACTGTCGGTCTCGGGGCGAGTTTTGGGGAAGAAGAGTTGGGATGAGAAGGTCAAGGTTGTGGTGTCCAGTGTTCAGGAGCGATATTAATCGATGAGCCCACGCCTAGAGAAGACGGAACAACTACAGGTGCCTTATGTACTCGGAACTCGGGGGGGGGGAGGTTAAAGCATGCCCAGGAAAGGAAAGAAAACAAAGGCAGACTGTGCAAATTGCGAAGAGGCTTCTGCTGAATTGCCCACTAGATGACGGCCATAGAAAGCCTGCTGGCGTCCTGAGGATTAAGTACAACCGAAGCGACGCAGATAAAGCCCACCACGATATGCCCCTCCACCTGAAAGTGGCCCTGTAATAGCTCCGCTGCAGAGATAACGCTGATTGCTGCAAGGGGCCGCCGATGCGGAGGAGGGTGCATGCTAGCTGTCTCGGTTATCGAGTCACAAGGAAAGAATTACGTATCTTCCCTTACCCTTCCGCTCGATCCTTTGGCCAAGTTGGATACGGATTACATCGCCGGCATCTCATTGCAAGGCGGAGTAGAGGGTGTTCTTTATCTACATCTTGCATTCGTCTCTGCGACAGACTTTGTTGTTCCTTTATCCATGGAAACAGAGGCCAATACATAGATGCCTAGAGAGGGGCCTGCCTATTTATATAGGATGTGCGAGGTAATCAGCACCAATGGTTCTGGGTGGTTGTCTAAAGTTTTTTGTTTCCTTGACTTACCTGCAGGTGCGACGACCCGCGAACCCTTATAGGCAATTCTCTTTATTGGTCGCCGCCCTCTTTCAGCCCTCCCTTTAAACCTCCGAAGAAGCTCTCTTTTATTTAGTGAGGCCGCACCTCAGGGAGTGGATTGCAACAGAGCTCCCTGCAGCAAATCTTTGCACGAAAGGGAAAAAGTGGCCTGCCAAAGTACTTGCTTCAATTTTTTTTGGTCCTTGTGTCTTTTTTGGTGTTCTCAACATCAAGGATTTGGTCTTCAGCCCTCCGCGACCTACTACCTGCCTGTATGCATATTATTCGGCCTGCTGCTCAGGCAAGTACCCTGTTGGTGCTACAAACGTCCCTGCAGTGGGTCTCTGTGTCGCAGGTACACTGCTTCTATTCTGAATTAGCGGATTCCACCCCCGCCGTATTTGTGTTCCGCCTCTTGACCAAGCACGCTTGACCTTAGGTTGGTCAGAACATCTTCAGATTCACACCCTCCTGTGCCAAGTCCTGAGATATGTGTGTCATGTGGCTGATTGCATTGGGCAGCTTTATTTTGCTACCCTGAAACGCCCATTCCTCTCGGACGGCTGGCACTTTTCTCGCGCTTTGCCTCATCGCCTTGCCTCCTCATCGTGCCCTCCAGGCTATCAGTTCCAAAACGCGCCCCGGCTCGAGCACTCACCTCTAAATGATGGCAACATGGGCCGAGCGGGGGATCCCGCCGAAGAAAAAGCTGAATACATACGGGAAGGCGGCCAGAAGGCGCCTGGAGACGGCCGGCGGCGCTTCAGGGTATGGCACCGACAGCTCAAGCTCCTCGCTGACATGGGCGGTCCCCGACGATGCGGCGGAAGGCGACGCTGGACCGCGCCGGGTGACAACAAAACTCGGAAGCAAGCCTAGGACAGGGGGTGAGAAGAAATCCGGGGAGGGCGCGAAGCGCCAGGCCAGCGGCGCCGCGGATGTCGAGGGTGCTACCGCAGCCAGCCGCGTCCCCAAACCTGCCAGCGATGCGGGGAGACCGATGAAGAGAAAACCGTCTCAACTCCAATCGTCGAGCCGACAGCCTAAAAAGCAGCGGTCATCGAGCCCCGACTCCCTCCGTGAACCTCGCGCTATATCTAGAGATGCTGGAGGGCCGAAGAGGACAGATTCGGCCGCGCCCGATGCCACAAGCCGGAGCAAACCCACACCGCCGAAAGACACACCCGCGCGGGCGCGATTGGATACTATGCCCTTCTCCCCTGGAACCGTCAGGACCTTGAATACTCTGAGCGTAGGCAATGTGAGCAAGCCGAAAACGGGCCCAACGCAGCAGCGCCAGATCCCTTTGCGGCCACCTAACAAGCGCCTGGAAACGGAACGACCGCCTCCGGCAAACTTGGACACCATGATCGGCACGTCTTCGCCACTCACAGAGAAGCAGCGCAGTCCGAGGCGACCCCGCCGGCGGCTCATCGACATGCTCGCCGACCAGGCAGAAGAGAACGCCGAGGGAAGGGGGGGGGAGGAGGAGGAGGAGGAGGATGACAAGGACACAGGGGACGAAGACACGGGAGCGAGCCAAAGCAGTCGGGGGCGAAGCCTTCTGGGTCCCAACCCCGGTGAAGGTTCGGTCCCTGTCGCTCCATCGAGCCCTGGGCCCGTTGTGTCCGAGGCGGTGAAGACCAGGGTCGCCGCCCGCTATGGCAACACGGTCAAAAGGCCTGGGGTGAGGTTCACCTATAGCCAGGAGAGGACAGTTCTAGCCGAGAATCCTCTAGCCGACTTAGCGGTGCCGGACGACGACATGATGGTGACCATGTCCCAACCCACCCTGCCGAAGAATCGGTCGGATCTCAGCGCGTACGCCTTCGACGACGACCCCGAAGACGGGCCTGCTCCAGGCGCGATCCGTAGCGTGCACGAGCTCAGACAGGCCGGCGCCAACAACCGGGTCGCTGACGAATTAGACGATATCCTCGACCGAATCGGATCGCCTCATCCGGGCAAGCCTTCTTCGACACGGCGTCTGGCTTTGCTCGAGCTCTCCAAGAAGCTCCAGGACAAGAAATTTCTGCGCCATTTTCGCGACCACGGCGGGGAAGACGGCCTGCTTCGGGGCCTGGGCAAGGAGGATGACATCATTGCCGCATATACGCTTGGCTGCATCGCGGTAACACTCATGGCCAACTTGACGTCGCTTGGCCACCTTGCTGAGTGCCTCCAGCAGCAAGGAGCTGGAGCCTACTTCGGGCTCCTTCTCGCGCATGGCGACGATATAGGAGTAATCTGCAGAGACAGGAAGAATGGCGTTACAAACTACCTGCGAGGCTCGCTTCTGGCCTTGAAGACGGCGGTCCAGAAGCTAACCATCTGGAAACCGGCAGACGGCGCCCCCTCACGACTGTCGCCGCGGACGCTGGCCCTCAAGACCCTAGAGCTCCCCCTTATTCAGTCGCGAGCGGTGCTGAGCGGAGGGGAGATCATCTCGGCTGCAGTTACAGACCAACTCTTCAAGGTCCTTACCTCGGCGTCCGAGTTCGAAGACTCCAAGCACTGGGGATTTCCTGAGGAGCCTGACTCCATTGATTTGCACCTTTCGCTATCGCTACTGGAAGTGCTCTCGATCTATGCGATGCAGTCGGACCTTCGGTCGGATTGGACGGATCGCTACCTCCCCGTCATCGCCGGCATACTTCAAACCTCGCTTCGCCGGCGGATCGACCGATTCGACGACTTGGAATGCTTGGTGCTGAAGCTCACGCTGAACGCATCAAACCACAACCCGGTTGCTCAGAGAGCATTTGCCGAGAAAGGCCTGCTCAGCAGACTGGCCGGAAAGGTATGCGGCACCTTCAACGCCGTCCTGAAGCTGCAGTCGGGCGAAGAGCTACCTACAGCGACGATCAACTCGCTTGTATTGATGCTCGGCGTCATGATCAATGTCTCAGAGAACGACCCGTCGGCCGGCGAGGCGCTGATCGAGCATGAGGAATCGTCGGCAACGCTGGACTCTCTCATGAAGCTCTTTCTCGAGCACCGCTCGACCACAGCGGATGTGAGTGCAACTCTAACCAACCCCAAAGGCTATCCGTCCTGTTCGTGGTGTCCAGGGAGTGCTAATAAGAGATTGATAGGCCGATTCGGTAGAGAAGTCCCAGATCAACGTTGCCTTTGGCTATCTATCTATTCTTCTAGGCCACCTGTGCCTGTCCGACCTGGTTAAAGACCGGTTCGGGTCGTCACACACTGGGTCCAACAATCTGAAGTTGCTTGTAGGGTACATGAGAGAGTTCATTGCCTATAACCAGGCAGCGGAGGAAGCCATCGCGGCCCATAACGGCGAACCAGCTAGCAGTAATTTTGCCAGCCGCCTACAGGGTCTCGTCGATGAGCTGGAGGACCGAGTCTGAAAGCGGACCGAACACGACGAGGCCTGGCCTATGCCTTACTTTTTGCTTATCCACGCCCTGGTCCATGCGAGTCGCCCTGTTTTGGAGGGCTTTTATGAGATTTTCTCTTTAGAGAGAACTGGCAGTCTTGCGTCAACCGTGGGTCTCCCCCAAAAGGGGGTTAGCCCCCACAACACAATTTTCATGCTGAGGTTATCATATCATACCCGGGGCGTTGGGAGGGGTCCAGACGGAGGAGAGAAGGGAGGACTTACGGCTCATGATATTCACACGAGTCATTGACTCGGAAGGATGGCCTTAGGGCCTTTTTGACACCCGGGATGTAAGGCGGCAAACGAGGGCACACACGCAACACAACATGCTCGCACAACAGGCAAACTCACGCACGCATACGAACACACGAACGCACGAACGCAACGCAGGCACGCACCCAGCAAAGTCAGGTTTATTAATAGGACCGAAGAACATGGTCATACCCTGTGATTAGCGATATGCTTATTGGGCGTACAGTCCGAAACATGCGTGTGGCTTTTAGACATTAAGGTACATACCCAGGTACCGAAGCGAAGGGCCGAGCATGACGGCGAGGAGGCGCGATGGGCACTCGCCGAGGGGTTTCTAGAAGGCAGAGAGCAGAACAGCATTTCGCAGAATTTATGATACTTGGGTTTCTGGCTACCTACTGAGCCGGGCTGCGGCGGTAGAATGAAAGGGATCAATAATCACGTCGTCTCCAAGCATCGCTGCATTAGGGAGAACATCCATCCCGCTCACAAAGTCGGTGCCGTCCTGCGGGAGTACTATCACGAATATAGTTTGTAATCCGTAGTTGCAGCGAGCTGGAAGCCAAGTAGGAGCGGCACAAAGCCCCCCTTGATTCCCATTCCCGCTCCTAGCCTCCTCACGAAACATGCCGCAGGGAGGGAGGAAGCAGGGGAGGCAGAGCAGGGAGCCGAGCGGACGGGAGCCGCAAACCGAAGTGGGCCGTATGTCGTCTCACCAGCAGGAGCAAGCCGGTTCTGCGACGCTGCAGCGTCGCCTACCCACTCGGGGCAACTTTGTCGCCCTGCCGCTCGTTGGGAACCAAAATTGAAGCAAAAGGAAGATGGGAGGAGACAAAAGAGGGAGGCTATAAAGGTGTTACGGTGCCTATTTACCTATATTGCACCTGAAGCACCATTAAAGTCCAGTGGGAAGTGCTGAGACGATCACAGACCCCTCAATTCAACAACTACCCCCACTGCTCTGCAGATATTATAGCGGTCTAATACCTAATAAATCAGCAGCTGGCTCCGAAGCAGCTGGGAATGAAGCTACGACGTAGTTTTCATACTAGCCTAGCCTGCCTAACCGAGCTCGAGGCCTTTCTCTTCCCATCCCTCACGCGTCCAATACAGGCTATCCATTACAAGTGCATTTTTCTGACTCGAGAACCTATTCACCTCAGACCTCCTCCTATTTGCCTTGATCTTGCTTCTACCCTTTTTCGAAATAGAATACCCCTGCAACATCCTATCTAGTAATACTTACCCTAGTAGCACCTACCTAAGAATACCTACCTACTGCCATCACGTATTCAGGTCAGTGCCCGCGCACATGCTGTCTCTGCTGAGCTGAGTGTTTGCCCGTTTCTCGCTCCAGGTCCTAGTTCCTGTTCCTGTTCCTGTTCCTGTTCCCTCTATCCCCCTTCCCCATCCTTAGTCTCGCCTCCCACTATCTCACCTCTCAATCCTCTCACACTTCCAACCTTCAATCCGACTGAGAAGCTGGCAATTTGCTAGACCACCCTTCTCTCTCTTCCTTCCCCTACTGGCCTCCCCCTACATTTCATTCCTATATTCTATTCGTTCGCCAACAAAACAACCCAACTTAGGCGTACCTCGTGCAGGACACCTACCTACCTCACCTCACCTGTAAGCAGCCCTCCCTCGTCACCTCGGCACTGATCTCACTCCCCCTTACCCGCCATGACGAAAAATATCAATCGACTAATTCCTTGTCTCGAAGTGCAGTACCTAAGAGAAAGACAAACCACTCGACCACCCCCACCTACCTTCCCAAACCTCCAGGCCGTGTTGGACAAAACAACAGCCCTCCCTCATTTTTTAAATGCCATCACCGTCCAAGCAGAGGAAGCTCGCCATCGTTGGCAGTCGCTCAGTCGGTATGTACATTACTTTTTATCCTGTCCCTCCTATTCCCTATTCCTCGTCCCAACCGTCACGCCTACCCACGCTCCGTTCCCTTCCCTCACCCCCCTCCCCTCCCTCCATCCCACCTCGCTTCCAGCTGGGCGGGCGGGCACGGGGACAGGAGTATGAGGGAGCAAGGCCAAGCATGGCCCTGCGGTGTCATAACCCAAAATGCGACATACAATGCGGTGCCATCTATTGGGCGCTCTGCTAATTAAGTCCCCATTGCCGCGGTTTGCTGCGCTCCGCAGGCAAGTCATCGCTCGCTGTGCGCTTCGTCGACGGCGTCTTCGTCGAGAGCTACTACCCCACTATCGAGAACACCTTTAGCAAAGAGATCCGCTATAAGGGGCAGGACTACTCGACCGAGATCGTGGACACTGCTGGCCAGGTATGCTCCCATCGCCTTCCTTTTTAAGGGGCCCTAAAATCTCTGCCTAGATTATCGACGTTGTCATGCTGACTCTGTTTCCTTCTGGAACAAAATAGGATGAGTACAGTATTCTGAACTCGAAGCACTTCATCGGCATCCATGGCTACATGCTGGTCTACTCTGTCGCCTCCAAGGCCTCCTTCGAGATGGTGCAGGTCATCCGTGACAAGATCCTCAACCACCTAGTAAGTCCATGTCCATATCATAAGGAGGCCTGCATCATGGAAATTATGCAGCGCAACATCTGCCTGCCCTCTCCCCTGTTTTCTTTCCTTCTACCTTCATCCGTCGATTCCACCCTCCCTTTCAATACTCCCGTTTTGGTTTGTCCCCCTGAAGGGACAGGTTAGACTAGGACCGGCACTGACGTCAACACACCAGGGTGTCGAGTGGGTTCCCCTCGTCATCGTCGGCAACAAGAGCGATCTGCGCCCGGAGCAGCGCCAGGTCACGACGGAGGAGGGCCGCGGTCTGTCGGAGAAGTTCAACTGCGCTTGGACGGAGGCCAGTGCCCGCTACGACGAGAACGTGGCGAAGGCCTTCGAGCTGCTGATCGGCCAGATCGAGAAGTCGGAGAACCCGAATGAGCCGCAGGACCGCGGCAAGTGTGTGGTTATGTAAATCTATAGAATGGAAGGGTCGGGCTGCTATATGCGGCAGCACCATACTGTAGGTCCCTTTTGGCTCATAAGTCTCGGCACCCTAGATAAGCCTGGGGGTTGGTTTGGGAACAAGAGGAGGATCACAGGGAGAGAAAGGGTAGGGAGGGTCTGCCTATGATATTGACTCAGCTGCACCTCCCCGCCTGTCTGAATACGTTCGAGTCTGACCATAACAAAACAACACAATAACGTTATCCCCAAAATCAGCCATGTTGTTCTTTTTTGTGTGTGTATATTTTTGATGTACCTTTGGTTGGCAGCTTGGCACTTGGTGAACACTGCCCCAACCTTTCAACAAGTTGGCAAGTCGGCTAGTGGTTCTGTTTAACGTCTCCTTGCTCTTATCTTCTCCCTAGGTCTAGGGCACGTAAATACTTCCTATTTACGCACATAAGAGATATAGGCATGCATGGAGATACCTGATCTAGTACCTAGTTGGGGAGGGGCTTTAGGGGGTTGTATGTATGCCTGAAGGAATGCCTAGAGATTGTTGCAAGGCTTGGGGGTCTGATGAAATTGGAATTGAAAATAGCCACAGAACTGCAATTGGCTTTCCCTCTCAATCAGGGCCCTTGATCACTGCAGGCCATCGATGTTGTGTTACAGTGCCCAGACAACAGGGCATTTCGATGCACTACACCCACATACCGCATAGCGGGGTAAAAGGAGACCAGACTAGCGGGGTCAGTTATCGCTGCTGCATGATGGGGCTGGCTTTGTTAGCCTTTGCCCCACCATGTGTGCGGCCAGCCCAGCCCCTCCACCAATTTAGATGACTCCCCTTTTTTTTTCGAGACACATTGAAGTCATCTCCCTTGAGCATTGGAAGTTTGCTGCTGGGCTAAGAGCTAGCTGTACCTGGCTGGCTGGCTGGCTGCTCTGTTAAGAGGGCGTGTTTCTGACCCCCCCTTTCCCCTCCCTTTCTCTCCCCACCTTTTCTATTATTTGCGCTCGCCAGCTAGAGAAAGCAGAAAGCGGGCTGCTCTGCGTATACCTCGACCTCCCCCTACCTCTTGACGGTGGGTTGCCGTTTTATTTTCCTACTTCTAAACGATAGGACAATACCAATTGACTTCAGGGCAACCAACACTAGCTCTACTGCTCCTGACCTAGCCCTCTTGAGGCAGACAACACAGTAGCTGCAGACATGCTCGTAAGTAGACAGACAGACAGAGAAACTACCTCCCCTGTTGGCAAGGCCGACTCTAACGAAACGGCGAGATATAGGACGTCCTAGATTTCATCACCGAGCGGGGCGGAAACCCGGAGGCGATCCGGGAGAGCCAGCGCGTACGTTCACCTCTCGTAGCCCACCCGACGGATCCCTCTTCCAGTCCCAGTTTGAACGATGCTCGCCCGACCCGACAGACGATGCCGTGCTGATTCACGACCTCTTCTTCTAGCGGCGATACAAAGACACCGATGTGGTGGACAAAGTCATCGAGATGTGGCAGGATCACAGACGCACACTCTACGCCGCGACGCAGCTCAATGCAAAGATCAACGAGACCCGTACGACTCTCCCCCCCTCTCCATCTACTGGCTGCTATCTTGCTATACACTATACGGCGAAGGCTATCTCAGAAGAGAAAATAAGTCGACATTCTAACGCCGGAAAACAGAAAAGCAGATCGCGACGAAGAAGAAGGCCAAGGAGGACGCGACGGAGCTGCTGCAGCAGAAGGTCCTGATCGAGCAGGAGAAGAAGGGCCTGCTCGACGCCGCGACGGAGAAGGAGAAGGCCATGAACAAGCTGCTCGGCACCGTCGGCAACATCATCCATGACTCCGTGCCCGTGTCACAGAACGAGGACGACAACCCGACGCTGCGGACGTGGGCGCCCGAGGGCATGACCATCCAGGAGGGGTCCGAGGCGCGGCCGGGTTTGCTATCGCACCATGAGGTGCTGCTGCGTATCGACGGGTACAACCCGGACGCCGGCGTCAAGGTGGTCGGCCACCGGGGCTACTTCCTCAAGCAGTGGGGCGTCTTCCTCAACCAGGCCATCATCAACTACGGCCTCGAGTTCCTGACGCAGAAGCACGGCTACACCGCCCTCCAGGCGCCCTTCATGATGTCCAAGGAGGTCATGGCCCAGACGGCCCAGTTGGAGGACTTCGACGAGCAGCTGTACAAAGTCATCGACGGCGACTCGGAGAAGTACCTGATCGCCACCTCAGAGCAGCCCATCTCGGGCTATCACTCCGGAGAGTGGCTACAGGCCTCGGATATGTACGTGCCATCGCTCTCCTCTGGTGGAAGTGCAAGACTGACGTTAGCTTCCCTTTCTCTAGGCCTGTCAAGTATGCTGGCTACAGCACAAATTTGTACGTCAGCCCATCCCTCCCTCATTTTACCCACAATACGCCGCCTGTGTTGGCTAACCAATCTCTGCTAGCCGACGAGAGGCCGGCTCGCACGGCAAGGATGCTTGGGGCACGTTCCGGGTGCACCAGTTCGAGAAGATCGAGCAGTTCGTGCTGACAGACCCGGAGAAGAGTTACGAGATGTTCGAGGAGATGATCGGCAACGCGGAGGAGTTCTGCCGTTCCCTCGGCATCCCCTTCCGCGTGGTGGCCATCGTCTCGGGCGCGTTCAACAACGCGGCCACCAAGAAGTACGACCTCGAGGCCTGGTTCCCCTTCCAGAACGAGTACAAGGAGCTGGTCTCGTGCTCCAACTGCACTGACTACCAGTCCCGCGCCCTGGACATCCGGTACGGGCCCAAGACCCAGACGGACACCAAGAAGAAGTACGTCCACTGCCTCAACTCGACCCTCACGGCCACCAGCCGCACCATGTGCGCCATCCTCGAGAACTACCAGACTGAGGACGGTGTCCGCGTCCCCGAGCCCCTGCGCAAGTACCTCCCCGGCGCCGTCGACTTCATCCCCTTCACCAAGGAACTGCCCAAAGACTCGACATCGGAGAAGAAAGCTAAGGCGAAAGGCGGCGCTGGCGGCGGAGCCAAGCAGAAGGCCGCTGCGGCGACCAGCGCTGTCGCTGAGGCCGTGGACAATGCGGTGGAGGGGATCAAGAATATCAAGGTGTAAAGGATGCGGGACTCTTTGGAGGGGTTGGTGCAGCTAGTGATATAGACGAAAAAATAAGTATAACAAGTCAGATAAGATGATACCAGGAAAGAGCTATATTGGCAATGCGTGTCAGGAAGATCAGGCGCTTTAGCTTATCCACCTACCAACCCACCTCCCTACTTCCCGGCCGATAGATACCTCAGTAGTACCGGGCAAAGTTCCTTTCACATGCAGACTGGGCCTTGAGGAGTACGTGTAGATGTTTATTGAGCTATTGAGACTGGCTAATTCTCGCTCATTCGCCTTCTCTCCCACACTCGGCCCCCTATCCCACCCCGTAGGTTGAGATAGAGGAGCATAAGCGTGGCGTAGATGTACAGAAGAAGAACGGCCAGATGAAGGATATAAGTGTAGATAGACACTTGAACAACATAAAGCGCAAAAAACATGCTTAAAATAGCGCTTTCTGTACGACAAACACAAGATTGGATCTCGACATCGTATTTGGGAAACAAACGCTCCCCGGCTCAGCGCCCCTTCCCCCTGATAGAAGAAACAGGTAAAGCGAAAGGAACGCTACAAAAACAGCAAACGCCTCGCTACCATGGTGCATCGCTAATACATGGATAATAGGTCCTCCGCACGAGGCCTCAATCTGTATATTTTTGTCAGTCGGGTGGGATTCCTAAATAAGAAAGAAAGGGAGGGAAGGAAGGAAAAAGGGGAACGCACTTGAGGATCTCAAACTCGCGGTACCTCCTCAAGTACTTGTTCCCGCGACGATACGCCTTAAGTAGAGTCTCGGGGTGGTGGTGCTCGAAGCGGTGGCCGACGAGGTCGGTGACGGCTGACGCGTCGTGGAACATTGGATCGTACACGAGGAGATTCGACTGCCCGGAGCGCGTCTTCTCGAACCCGACTATCGTCATGGAGTGACCTGATGCATCAGAAGAAAAGGAAAGGGGTGGGCAGTTCGTTAGCAACATATATAGGGCACTCCTCGCTATGCAGGGGGGTAGAAACGTACCGGCATGCTGGAAGTAGATGGGCGGCAGAGTAGTGCAGCGCACGTTGCGTTCCGGGTCGAAACGGCCTTGGGAAAAGTACCTCTCGATCTCGCGCAGAAGGCGTGCCTCGGACTTACCGGGCTCCTTGTCCTTAAAGCCCTGCGCTTCGCAGGGGATGCCGAGACTGCAGCAGATGGCCTGGGCCTCAGGGGTGCCGATGTACTTGCGCGTGCCGCGTACGCCGCCGGTCTCGACGCGGCCCGTGGCGTTGATGCCCTTGTCCCAGGCCTCCTCGATCAGGTCCTGAATATCAAAGATGGTGGGTAGCCTCCCGTGGAAGCTTTGGCAGCCGGGGAACTGAGCGCCCACGATATAGGACGCCATCATCTGGATGTTGCGATAGCCGCAGAAGCCGCCTTATTGTTCCCGTCATATGTCAGCGGATAGAGACCCTTTTATGGCTTTGCTTCGCCCATGGATTATGGATAAACCAAACGTACCTTCCCTCTTCAGCTTGGAGACGTGCTGCACGCAGGGATCACAGAGGTAGGCGTACTTTGTCGACGGACTCTGTTCCAGGAGCTGCTCCAAGATGGGAATGACACCTGCACAGACAAAATGAGCATGAGTAAAAGAGTTAGGGAATGAAGTTAGGCAAGCCGAAGAAGATACCAAGGGGAAAGGGGGAGGAAAAGCCACTGACCCTCTCCACGAATGCCGAAGCCATTCTGCAGGTGCGTGACCAGCCAGGCCGGCATGCGCTTTTCGTGGGCATATTTGCCAAGCTCGGCCTTACCGAGACGCTTTCGAGCCTTCTTTTCGAGCTGGGTAGTATCGCCAGGGCCGCTGCTGCGGTCGTGGCCGCCGCCGTTGCCGCCGGAGGTGGACGACGCCGCCTTCTTCTTTTTCTTCTTGTCCGCCTGTCCCGCCCACGATATGATGCTCCGCCATGCTAGCGCAACGCCCGAAGGCGGGCGACTGGAGTTGCTGCCGCTGGAGGTGCGGCTCCGGCGCAACCGGCGATCCTCCTCGTAGCGGCGCGGGTGCTGCGCGGGAGTCATGTTCATGCTCATAGTCGACGGCGACGCGAGGCCGACTGTCGTGCGGTCACCATTCAGGGTCGGGCTGCCGTCGTTCCCCGCCTCCGTCCCAGCCTCGCCCTCGCCCTCGTCTTCTTCCATCACGTCTTCCAGCCCGCTTTCCTGGGCGTGTAGATCGACGTGATAAGCCATAGCAGCCGCTAGCACTAGCTCGCCACATCCTTCTACGGGGCACTCGGCATACGCCGGCTGCTCGTCCTCGGCAGCCGCAGTCGCGGCCCTAGCCTTCTTAGCGGCGTCGTCCGGGCTGTCCTTGACTAGGAAAGGGGAGGAGCCCTCCGAATGGGACGTTTCAAGATGCTTTTCTGGGGGGTTAGCGGGACCTGCTCATAGAATGGGCACGGGTAGTGTCTTCGTAGGAATGCGACGGGATGATAAAGTCCGGGGGAAAAGGGGCTCTTAGGTAAGGGGGGTAAGTGAGGTAAGTATACGGGGCAAGGGAACCGGTTTGCTCAGGGACTAGCCGTTAGATGCTCGTAGCGTAGGCAGGCATGGAGGCAGTGCGAGCGGCGAAAGTGCCAATATCGAAGCTGGAGGAGGAAAGGGGAACTCACAAGTAGCATCTCATACTCGGGAGATCTGAACCCGCAGAAGGGGCAGTTGAGGATGTCATCGCTCGGGGCCATCTTCCCGGCTCGTCTGTCGCTTATCCCCTTCCTTCTTCCCGGTTGGGTCCCTTTCAAACCAAAACCCACGCTCGCTCGACTATCGCGTTCGCCGCGGCAGGCGCAGCAGCAGCAAAATCGTCCGAAACTCAAGCGCCCACTCAGCGCCTGCTCCTTCAGTCCGCAGAAAGGTGTGCACAGTGCCGCCTGCAGTGCAGCCCTGCAGCCTGCCCGGAATAAATACCGAGTGGAGAAAGCGAAGAAGGGATGCCGGCTGGATGCCGGCAGGGGTCCAGTTTAAGGTTGGACGGATCGACGGGTTGGTCTTGCACCCCCTTTCTGGCGCCTTCCGCTCGAAAAGTTGTGCCTGCTCCTGGTAATTTGATGAAAGAGGATGCGGGAAGTTGCGTCTCCCAAATGAAACCCTAGGATTGCACTGGTGGTGGCTAGTAGGGAAATCCACTCTGCAGGAGGCAGGTTCAACAGCTTTAAATGTGAGGGGAAACTCAAAGTTCGGACAAAACTGGACGGAGTTCAGCAGAGAGGGAGCGGTATGCAGTCGTGCCTGCCGTTTTCGGCATGAACCTAGGGGGCAGGTACGATGGAATGTTAAGGGATGCTCGGAATCGGATGAAAACGGCCAGCGGAGAAGGATGATGAAATGGAAAGAGAGAAAGGTATGTTTTGCTATAAAAACAACGGCGGGAAAGCAAACACTGCTCGCTCGCACACATACCCTCTGTCTCTCTCTCACACGCTTTTTCCCTTTACCTCTCTCGCGCAGTGCTAGCTACGTTGGGCTGTGTTGGCCGTCCGCCGCGAGGTGATTGTTTTCTTATTGTGCTGACATGGAGCGAGTAGCGAAGTGTGAGACGGGGCAATTTTTAGCGCCGCCCGCCTGGCCGCCACCTGACTGATGGCTCGCGGGTACCCTCTACGGCGCGGCGGCCTCTCATTCGAGCGCTGTAAGCCGGGCGCCCAGGGGTGCCTGAATCGGAATGAACGGGGACCTGAGCAGGCGGGGAAGGGGGTGGCGCGGGCGCTATGACTGTGAGGGAACTCCAACGACGCGCCGGCACGTCAGCGCAGGTCTCATGCCCACTTGGACCACGCAGCGGCGTTCCGTCACGGAACTCTTATGTTTAATAGTCATAAATAACTGGCTGCCGTCACCATCTTTGTTTGCCGGCGGGCGCACGTCGGATTGCGCGTACTCCGTTGACGATGCAGCTCCAGTTGTCACATGATTTAGGCTTTCGGTGCCTCAGGTAGGTGCCTACCAGCACCTGCGTGTAGAAGGTCATCCCGTCCGAGCTTCCGCGGGCTTCTATACGACGGCATACCGCGGCCCACTCGCCCAACCCTCCCGCTCTACACTCTTGCCTTCGAGGTTCCAAGGGCCTTGGGCTGGTAGTGCGGTCTTCATGTCCCGCTCACCCGGGCAGAGTCATGCCCCGACGGACATTGTCTTCAAGAGGAAGATGCGGGAGGTGCTGCCTCCTTGGCAAACCAAGCCTGCAGTTTCTGGAGCGCTTTACCGCGGTGCGAGATCTTGTTCTTCTCGGCCCCGTCCATCTCTGCATATCTATTTTGCGAGGTGTCTTAGTGGTTGTGCATACAATATCGGGTAGGAGTCCTGCTTGTCCTCACGACATAAGACAGAGGCAAGAAAGTACTTACGTCTGGCCCTCGAACTCAAATACGGGATCCCATCCTATGAAGAACACGTCGGTAAGTTGTTCTAGCACAGCCTACTTCAGAGAGGGCAGGAGCTTAGGGTGGGAGAAGAAGTGAGACGTACCGAAGTGGCCCGGTCCTCGCGGGGGCACGATCTTGCCCTATGGGGAGATGAAGTTATCAGCTCAGCTCCGTATACGCGATCTGCCTGTTCTTGCAGCACCCATGAAGTTGCCAAAGCCTGGTGTCGTCGGAAGAAAGGGAGGGGGAGTGGGAGAAGGTAACGCACATCCGTGATCCCCTGGAACAAGATAGGCTCCTCACCCGGCCCCTGCGCGTAGCCAAATGTGCAGACGGCCTGCGCCGACTTATCCTCGTACGCGGCTAGTAGGTTGTTCAGCCCTGCGTGTCCGATGCGGTCCATGAACCACTTGCTACGGCAGGCGAGTGTTAGCTCTTGAGATGGTAGATGAGCTAAGCGTGGCGTGGCTTACATATACGGCCCCGGCAAGCCATTCAGCGCGTTGAAGCACAGGCACGTATCTTCCACAAGGACGGGGCCTTGGACCTGCGTGAGCGATTTGTCGTATTAGTTCCTTGTCTTGTAATATGCCACGGGTTTGAACGATACGTTCACTGATAGAGAGAGAGAAGGAGGGCAAAAAGAGAGAAGGAGAGGAAAAAGAGAGGAGAGAGAGGAGAGAGGAGAGAAGAGAGAAGAGAGAGCAGACGTACAGCCTCAGCAGCCCGCCGAGCCTTATCCCGCGTGACCTCCTCGACGGTACCCTGCACTTCTACCAGATCGAGCGCTTGACTGCGCACCTCGATCCCTGCGGGCTCGAGGATGGCGCGCACCTCAGCCAGCTTGTTCTTGTTGCCCGTGACGAAGTTGACGTGCATGGTGGGGGAGGGGTTGTCTTCTGTGGGACTGGAGATATGGAGGTGCTGATTGAAAAGCCTCGACGAAACTTGAGAGGAGTTGTTTTTAATTGATTCTTTATAGCGGTTGGGGTTGAGGGAGATAGGTAGTAATTTCCTCCGAAGCCACGACCGAGAGAAAGACAGGTGTTACGCAGGGGTTGAGTGCTGGTGGTAATTGAGTTTAAAATTTTAGCGGCGTTACGGGGACCTCGTAGGGTCTTTGTAAGCCAATCACCGGGCAGACGGCTCTAGCTTTTAGTGGCATCTGCCCCAAATACCACCCAACTACAGCGCCGTCCCGTGGACGGGTAGGCAGAAACGGACAACCTTTCCTGACAACTCAGCCCTCAACTCCTCAGCCGGACTGCCCGTTATCCTCCTTCCACTGCCGCAGCCAGGCCTCAATACGGTCGATGTTGGCCTCCACCTCGTCCGTCGTGTTGCTCTGCAGCTCCACCACGATTTCGGCCGCGTACGCCTCCTGCGCCTCCTGCAGCAACACCTCCATGATCTCCGCGTCCAGGTTCTCTTGTAGCTTCGTCTCCTTGTATTTCCTAGGTAGGGAAAAAAGTCTCGTTAGCCGTCCCTTCTTGTCCTCCCTTCCCCCACTCTTCCCGGAGACTTGCATATCCCGCAGGCGAAGGCAAAAAAAAGGTGCCGTTGGAGGGGGGTGAAAAGATCGGGCAGTGAGTCACCGGCCAGCCCGGTCTGCGAGACAGAACAACCCACGCTCCCGCTCCCACCACGCGCTACACATGTCTGCACGTTCCATATGCATGGGATAGCGCGATTACCGTAAATAAAAGGGGGACAAGATGCAACCAAGACATACCGCTCCGTCAACCGATCGTACAGCGTCTCCGAGCTCGCCCGTAGCACGACAACGAGGTCGATCCAGCTCTCCGGGAACACGTCACACGCGTGCCAGTCGATCACGCAACCCCCCGCCTTGGCCTCATCCTCGATCGCGTCGAGAAGCTGTAAACGAGCGATTTTAACCATTATTGCGTTAGCCAGAGTCTGTAGCGATTGGGTGGGGGTGAGGGTTATCCGTAGGCAAGGAGTATGTGGTAGGCCCAGCTACCTGACCTAGGCAGCTCAACCAGGGCTGGCTCAGACACTTACCTTATCGTCGTCCACAATAAAGCACTCCCTCTCCTCGTCCCAGCCGTCGTGGCATTCCCGCTCCTTCACGATGCGGTTGACCGCGAGATGCCGCAGCTCCGGAATGCGCTGGACCAGTAGCTCGGCGTGCGTGGTCTTGCCGACGCCCGGGGTGCCGGTGATGATGATATTGGGGGATGTGCGGGCCGGCGTTGACATTTTTGGAGTGTGGGGGGAGGGGGGTGTTGTGAGCTTGTTTGTCCCTCGGCGAGGGAGGAAAGTGGTGTGTGTCTGTCTCCTTTTCACCGGAAGCTTCTCGGATGAGGTATTACCTGCGTCTCTAGCGGCAGCTTTGACTGGGGACGATGTGGGTTGTGGATGAGCTGGAGAATTTCTATCTAGTGGTGTTCAATGCAGTGGGTGGTTTTGTAACTGAAGTATGTAAGTGAGCACGGACGGTTTATGAGTCGTTCAACGCGTTTCAGGGATCTGCAGATGCGAAAATCTGATGTTCGGATGTCACGTGCCGCCTTCCGTTTTGAGCGCCTCACATGTGCTCCCATGGAGAGCCTCCATCTCAAGACCAAGTTGATGGCCAACGAGGCCATGGGCGCACCTAAACATGAACACACCTAAGCTGAAACATCCACAATAAAAATCGACCGCTGCTCACACTTATAGTACAGTACAGCTAAATCTACGCTAAAAAGCCAACTTGAGCCGGCCAGTCAGCCAGCCAGCCAGCCAGCCAGCAAGTCAAGATCAACTCATCCACCCGTTCGTTCCTATGCATAAACGGCCTTGCACAACGGCGGCGGCTTGTCCTCATTCGTCATCTCTTGCTCTTCATCTTTGCAATTCAGACATCAATAGAAAGCCTAGAGATACCTAATTTACTTTGAGGTAAGTAGGTAGCTACCTAGGTAGGTACAGATACTTTAGGTAATAAGTGCAGGAGTGGGTGGTTTATCCTCGGCCCTCAGTCCTCCTTTCTCAGCCTTCGATCCTCATTCCTCGTTCCTTTTCGATGCATAAACGTAACCAGAAACACTCGTCAGTATACATATACACGCATACAACCGCATACACTCAGATACAGATATACACACACACACAGACACGACGCACATTCCACGTTCCGCACACATACGAATATGCACTTCACACGCCAGAAAGAAATAGATAAGTGTCCTCCCGTCATATGCATTTGTCTCTTTTGCTTTCAATCGCCATAGCCGTCTCCCAGATAGTTCGTGTTATAATTCATGTGATTGTGATGGTGATGGATACTGCTGTTCTTGCGGGCGGCCTCGAGCAGCTCATAGCGCGGGCTGTATCGCTTTCTGCTGATACTGTTGCTGCTGCTGCTGCTGGGACTACTCCTCGCCGTCTTGTCGCTGTTGCTTTTTCGCCATGCCGATAGCAGGAACGTCGTCGGCGACACCGGTGTCGGCGGCTTCACGAGACTCATTGGCCGGATTCCGGGCGGTGCGGCCCACTAGGCGCTCGCCTCAACAGCCTCGGGAGACTCTTCGACTTCGGCGAGATGGTCTTGGTTGCCATCCAGGCTATTCAGGTCAATCTTCTCCTGCTGGGCGATGGCCTGCGCCGATACGATCTCGGCGAGGCGCTTCAACCTTGGTGTTTGTAGCCCTACAGTCGACGGTCGCGCTACCTGTTAGCCGGGTGCTTACTCCTGGGGGTCATCGGGGAAGCAATGGGACGTAGAGAGAGATTTTTAACACATACAGGATGGAGTGTACGTCTCTAGGGCGGTGATAACCCTCGGCTCCGCAATCTCGTACGGTCCACTATCATCCATGTCGACAGCTTGGAGCAGGAGCACGTCACTCTTCTCCGTCACCTTGGATGCCACCGCCTTCATAATCTCGCCGTTGATAGGCTGCTCGTAGTCCGCCACGAGATACTGGTTTAGCAGCTTCTGGATCTGGTTAGGGGAGAGCCTGTTGTCGGGAGGGGTTAGCCAATGCCAGCGTCTTTCAGGAATGAATGGGATACGTACATCCAGCAGATGTCCTGAATGATCTCAATGTCGTTCAGAGTGGCCTTCTTGAGCTGCAAGAGCTTGGTGGCTTGCATCAGATGCTCCAGCTGGAGAGTGCCCTCGGGCATGTCGTGGCTCTTGCACCACTCCTCGATCCTGGTGATATTGTAGTTAATCTGCAGGCCGCGCTTCCACGAGAGGAAGTTCCGCCGCATCAGCAGGTCGTTGAAAGCTGTCACGCCCACGAGCCGCAGCAGCTCCGTCACCGTCTGGGTGATGATGGAGTCTTCGAGGTAATACGCCTTCATGGCGCGGAACACGCTGTTCAGCAGGCTGAGCAGGTTGTCCATGCTGTAAGCCGGTGCCGAGTTGGTCTGCAGCAGCTTGCCGAGGAACCGGTTGTTCTCGTTAGTCACAAAGCCGGGCAGCGACTGCGACTCGATGATGGCAGGAATGATCATCTTGTTGAGCTTCTTCTTCAGCACCTTCATCCACGTGTGGTAGATGTTGAACTCGAGGCTCTCCAAGTCGTGCTTGACGATCTCCAGCAGCCGGTCATACTCGTAGTTGTCGGTCTTCTGCGCCTCGTACCAGTCCTCGGCCAGGAACACGAAGGAGAGCATCTCGTGCACGTTGGACAGCCAAAAGGCGCCCGGGTTGATGGCGTCGTCGCCGTCGTGCTGCATCACCTCCTGCTGGATGGACTGCATCACGTTGGCCAGGAACCGCTCCGACTCCTTGACGAAGCCGTTGTTCCACATCTCCGACGTCACCAGGTTGATCAAGTACGAGGGGAAGAGCACCTCCTTGTCCGACGGCGGTGGGTTGGTCGCCGGCGACGGGATCTTCAGGTTGCGGATCAGGCCCAGCGTTACCTCTTCGTTCAGCCCATCCTCGTCCGCCAGCAGCGACTCGAGCTCCAGCTCGATGTTGTCCACACCCGGGATGTAGCTCGGCGCGCCCGGCATGTTCTGCCGGCCTGTGACCGCCATCGAGACCGGCCGCGGGTTGTACGCCATGCTGTACCGGTCCATCTCGCGCGGCTCGGCGCCTGCGCTCCTCCGCTTCGGCTTCTTCGACGATACGAGGTTGATGAGGCCGTTGGCCACCGGCGCGACCGTTCCGTTCGTGCCGTTGACCAGATCGCCGTTCGCCACCGGGACCGTCCTCCGTGCGAGCTCCAGCGCGTCCTGGAGCTCAGCCAGCTGTTGGCGCAGGTTATCCTTGTCGGCCTCGGACCGCGCGACGTCTTGCCGTGCGGTCTCGAGCTGTGAGCTCGTAGCACGCAGCGAGTCCTTGAGTTCCTGCTCCTCCTTCTGCATCCTCTTGACGTTCAGCGACGACTCGTCGAAGTTGTGCTGTAGCTTCTTCATCTCGTCCTCCATCTGCGATAGGCGCGCCGCCGCGAGGCCTGCCTGGTTCGCCTCGGTTTGCAGCTCCTTCGTCTTCGCTTCGAGGTCCTTGTGCCGCGTCTGCCACGATTTGATCTGGCCCTGGTAGTTCTCCACTTGCGTCTTCAGCTCCTTGTTCTGCGCCTTCATCGTGCCCAGCGTCTGTGTCAGCTCCACTACCTTGTTCTCCAGCTTGTACGAGATTTCCTTCAGATCGCGCGCCTGCTCGCGGAGTTGCTTGTACTCGCGGCGCGCCGTCTTACCGCGCCACAGGCTCTGGATGAGGACCACCTTCTTGCGGTATTGTCGCCAGCTGCGGAGTGCACGCCTCGACCGCCACACCCTCTGGATAAGCAGCACGGCATTGCCGACGCGCGTCTCCATGATCTCCTTCCTCCGTAAGTAACCCTTGATGGCCGCCTGTGCGCGGACGACGTCGGCGCGGACGCGCAGGAACTCCTTCCTCTGCTTGTGTCCCCGCCACACCCGCTGGATCGTGGTCGCCGCCTTCACGGTCCGCAGCTCCGTCGCCTGTTTCCTGGCCCGGTACGCCCGGGAGGCCGCCTGGAAGTGGATGATAGACTCGCGCATCTGAAGGTACCGGTGACGGTAGTACTTCGCCCGCAGGTTCTTCTGGATCATGATGGCACACTCGTTCAGCCGGTTTGTGCGCAGGTTCTCCAGGTAGGCAAGCATGCCGGCGCGGAAGAAGATCTTGGTCAGACCCAGCTGGTACTTGTCAACGCCCTTGCGGGTACTATCGCCGAAGGCCTTGGTCAGGATGGCGTTGGCCATCTGCCTGATCTCCGAGGTCCACTGCGCCGACGGCACGAGCATGTAGTAGCGTAGTGCAAACTCCTCGTACGTCCACCTGGTCGGGTAGCCGGCGCAGCTGATACGGACGGTCTCGAGCACGCCACAAGCCCGCAGCTGGCTCAGGACCATGGGGCCCTCGAACTTCCAGGCCTCCTTGGCTTCATTGGGCTTGATACACCGGATGTAGTGCACGTCGGTGTTATTGATCGTGTTCATCAGCTCAATCAGAGATGACCGGAAAATGCCACCGAGCGTCGGCTTGCGGTTGACGGCCACACCAATCTTCCTGCCACCGGCGGGCCTCACCGCCGTGGGTGCGGACGCCACGTCCTTGTCACGAGCAGCCGAAGCGGCCTCGAGGACCTCGCGGAGGAAGGAATTGCTCGACGCCCTCAGGACCGCCATGTGCTCGTCAGGTACGGTGTCTCGATTCTTCTCGATGAAGCCCTCGGACTCGTACGTGACGTCAATGGCGTAATGGCACACGGTGAAGGCCGACTTGCCGAACCGTGGCTTCTTGTAGAACTGGTGCTTGTCAGCGGCATAGTTATGATGCAGCTTGGTCACAAACTGCTCATCGGAGCCCATGGGCAGCCTCGACTCCTCGTCTAGGAGCGAGAGGATGCCAAGCTTGCCCTCGATGAGGTCGATGCACGGCTGGTTGTCGGAGAAGTCGATGAAGGTCCAGTCGATCTGTTCGCGAAGGTACTCCTCTTGCTCGAGCTTGAACACATGCTGGTTGAACTCTTGCTGGAGCTTCTCATTGGCATAGTTGATACAGAACTGCTCGAAGGAGTTCTTGGCGAAGTGCTCGAAACCGTAGATATCGAGGACGCCGATGAAGGAGCTGACGCGGTTCAATACTTCCTCGGTGGCGAGACTCCGGTTGATGATGTCCACCAGCCAGTCGAAGAGGCTCGCGTAGATGTACTTGGCGACGGAGTCGCGCACGATGATGGCCTGAGCCTGCGTCAGGTTGGACGTGATCTTCTCACCCCTAGTGACAAGCTGCTTCTTCACGATCCACTTGGCAAACTCAGGGCCGTCGATGCCCAGGATGGCGCTGGCGCGCTCCAGCGAGGGCTCCGAGGGAGGGAGGACACTGTCGTTCCGCGAGGCACCGATCTTAACGTTGCCCAAGTGCAGGAGACCGGCCAGCAGCCTGAAGATCTCGTTCTGCTGGTTCTCGTCCACGCCGATGGTCTTCAGGGACGCCTTTGTCGCGTTGAACTCGGCCTTGTCGTCGACCCCGTCGATGGTGGGCGTGTTCCCCTGGTTGAGGTACTCGAACTGCTCCAGGGGGAGAATGTCGAGTTCCTTGCGTTGCTTCTCCGTCACGCCGGCCACGAGCTGGTAGAAAATATGGTAGTTCCTCTCCTTGAGGGGCTGGAAGACCAGTCTTGACCGCTCGAGAAGGTAGGTACGGATCTTGGCACCGATGATGTTTGTCTTCTCGTCAAACATGATCTCGATGTACTTTCCGAACCGCGACGAGTTGTCGTTTCGCGTTGTCTTGGCGTTGCCGAAGGCCTCCATGATGGGGTTGGTGGCCAAGATCTGCTCCTCTGTCTTGCTCATAGCCTCGGCGCCTTTCTTAGACCGGCCACTGGGGCTACCGGGCGACTCTCTGGTGGCGAAATACCGCATGATATACTTAGCACTCACGGTCTTTCCGGCACCGGACTCGCCCGAGACCACAATCGTCTGGTTCTTGCTGTCCCGGAGCATGTCCATGAAGGCCTCCTCCGCGATGGCGAACAGGTGGGGAGCCTGCGTCGCCCTCTGTTTCCCGGCGTAGACCTGGACCATGCCTGGGACGTAGAGGGAGTCGACGCGGGCGAAAGGATTTGTCGCTATTAATACGATGCCCGAGTATGTGTAGATCTCCTTCTGCGCATATCGAAGGCGGATGGCCTGCAAGACTGTGGTAGGAGAGAAAACAAGACGCGTTAGCGGACCGAGATGCAGAGGCCTAGGCTAGGTTAGGCGGTTTATCTCGCGCGCGAGGACCTACCGGCAGGCTCGTTGAGATGTGACAAGTTGGTCAGGTCGTCGCTGGCCTCGAGCATGGTTGGGTTCATCAGCGGAGGTAACGCAGGGTCGTTGCCGCGCTGGAGAGCCTCGACGGAGACCTCGACTTTCTTGGACTACATCCGACGCGAAACAAGATTCACCTGGTCAGCTCCAGCTCTCATGGTGTTCCCACTCCTCCAGCTTCTTTCCCCTCTCTGCCTTCTCTTTGTGCGACGCGCCGGCAGCTTACCTCGCCATTCTCGAGCTTGAACTCCAGGATGACCTTGGAGCCCTGCACGTCTTTTCTGACCACCTCCGAGGCAACCCAGCCCTCCGTGGCATCGGGCTGCCACGCCCTCGTCCCGACATCGTATGTTTCTGCCATGAAGAGCGGTGTGCAGCGGCGAGCCGGCTAACGGTTATTGCGAGGCGGTGCGGAGGGAGCTGTCGGCAAAGAAGGCCTTCGTCGCCGTCACGAGCGCCGACAGACACAAAGGCGGAGAGCGGAGGGACAGGATGGGGAGAGAAGGGGAGGAGTGAACCAGACGCTACCGGCAGCAAGTACGGGGCGGTATCGCTGCAGACATCCAGAAGACTAAACCCGGTCTATGAACTATTAAAGAACACGCAAAGAGCCGCAGACCCGACGCAGGCGGCGGTAGTAGAAGAGAGTAAGTGGTGGCTGGGAAAAGGACGGGACAGCGCCGTTGTCGATTCTTTGGGGTGTGGATGTCGAGGTACTCCGTAGACAAACGCAGCAGCTAGGTTCTTTAGGGGGGTTGCGGCAGGAAGGGGGTTAAGGCCAAAAAAATATGAGGTCCGGAATCCGCTGATAGCAGTGGACGGTATAGAGGTAGGAAGGTGCCCTGTACCAGCGTGTACGCGTTAACGGATTGTTAGGGGTAGCGGCCGCTTCCAACACAGTGTCTGACATTTGGGCTGCACGGAGCGAGACCTGGGGCTGTTTCTGACCGCGAAGGGGCTGACGAGAACTGCCGTCGGGCGTCCTGAATGGTCCTCCTTTTGTTGCCGGTTTGCTTTCCCGGTTGGCGCCGCCTGGTCGAGGCGGGCTTTAGGGGTTCCTGCTTGGGACCTGCAGGGCCTGGCTGCAATGCAATTGCATTGAAATTGGCGGGAAGGCTTGCTGGGCACCGGGGAGGCGCTGGGGAGGTACCCGCACTAACAGAGCCGGGACGGTACCGAGGGATTACAGAACTACAGGGGCGACCGCCACCACCCTCAGGCATCGCAGGCACCCGACCGCACCGCCAGCACGCGTCTTCCCGGAGCGGTGAACGAACGAACGCCGCCCCCTGTCCCGCGCGCCCGCCGTGGAGCCGTCCGCCCCGTGCGGAAACCCCTACCTCAACATTTTGAAACAAGCGTGCCCAGATTTCCTAACCGCAAACAAGAGAACCTGCGGAGATTTTTACATTACCGCACTGCATCGATACATCGATACCTGACCGGCGGAGGACAAGTTCTCCTCCACGCAGCGTCGCCAGGAAGAAATTCGAGCGGCAAAATTCCAAAGGCAAACCCAACTCTTATTCCATTCGCCTCCACCCTTTCATTGGGTAGGATGCCTCGGTCGGGCGCAAAAGCGCTGACGACATCTCTACAGTCCCTCCAGTACAGACTGCGTAGACAAGGTATCCCGCTAACGCGCTTTAAACGTTGGGTCTGTGCGAACAGCCACCACCTCAGCAGCCACTTCCACCGGGCTGCTGTTCCCCTTCCTTCCCCAGGACCCAGCAGCACAATAACCCGTGGCCCGTAGCCGGTGGCACTTGCGCTTTGAAGTACCTTTTGATGATGCCAGAGTGAAAGCGTTACGGACACCACGGAGACCACGGAGACAGCAGCCAGCAAGCCCAAAGGAGATCCACCCCACCGTGCACTCTTGCAAATATAGACAGACTGTACTCCGTACTTCGTGTGTCCGCGATGGATCGATCTGCGACTCTGGGCAGACCGATCGCTACGGCACCGTGCGCCGATGACTGCCCACAGCGCGGGCACCACGTGTTGCGGCCCTTCCGGGTCTAAACGGCGGGAAAAAAGAACTGGAAACATGATCCCCTGGAAGTGCCGCCTGGCTCGTGCACGCCCATAGAAATAAATAGGAACTGCCCTGACGATCGTAGATCCCACCCCACCCGAAGCGACTACATATGATAGAAAAAGGGGGTAACTGGCCATATAGCCCTCCGTGTGGTCTTTTCTAGGGGGCTTTAACAGGAGGGAGGGCGTGCGATATATGAATACCTAGGCGATAGGTATCTAGGGTAAATGAGCAGAGTCAAAAAGGTAACCCAAATCATTTCCTCCACGAGCTAGGACACAAGATGAAGTCGACACAATCCATGCATACCCAAAAACTCGACTGAATGTGTCTGTCTGCTACCTATCTTAATAGTGCCGGTGTAGCCTTGTTGAAACACCTTGTTCCTCCAGTCGTCGTCCCTTCGTAAAATGCCCTCTTCCACCGCCGCCGTTTTCCCATGATTGGTACCAGAGGACTGTTTTTTTTTTCAGTCCGGAGGGCTGCTCTAGCCTTGTTGAAAAAGGAGCCCATGAAAGTTATATATGCAGGTATGATGGCCATGATGAAAAGGCCCCCAGAGGGAGTAGAGAGATTCGTTGCCAGTTTTACGCTCCTCTTTGGCCCCGTATGCAGGTCAGGCGCCGTGACTTCCTTTTTTTATGCCTCCCTTTGCCTCGCCTTTTTTTTGTTACCCCTCCTTCTGCTCACATGCCGTTATCAATGACTTAATAGAGCACCCGCGTCATGATACGTGCTGTTTACGCGGTCAGTAACATGATCGGTAAAAAGGGGTCTTCACAGGACTGGAATTCGAGGGGAAGGGGTAAATGGCTTACAGCTCAGAGCTCCGAGGCTGTCGGAGATCTCCTTGAGGTCACCAGGCTTGACATCGCTGATGTCGGCCATCAGGTACGCGATCTGGAATAGGCGTTAGCCTGGGAGCTTTTCAAGCATTCACTCGTAGGCACGGACGACCGAAGCGAGGGATCAAATGAATAATGAACGGATGAACGGACCTCGCCCTTGCTGTCGCTGATCTGCTTGTCGACGTTGTGATTGCCCAAGATCTCGTTGACCTTACGCAGCACACCGGGGACGTTGCGGTGGACGAAAATGACCTGTGACTTCTGTCAGTTCCGGCGCGGGAGATAAGGGGACAGGAGGAACAAAGCACGTACGCGGGCGTGGTCGGGCTCGTCGAGGGTCAGCGCACGCATGTTGACCTCGGGCAGGTTTACGCTGCCCAGAGTGATTCCCTGGTTGATGTAGCGGACGAGGGCCTCGCCGACTGACACACGTAGGCCGCGTCAGCTTCACCACATCACTGCGGAGAAACGAGAAAAGAGAAACAGGCAAAGGGGATATCATACCCTCGACGCCGATGGCCCGCTGGGCCTCCTCGGTACTACCGCCGATGTGCGGGGTGAGGATGACGTTGGGGAGAGTGCGCAGGTCCTCGGCCCAGTTGTTGAGGTTGGCGTTGAAGTAGTCGCCGTTGGCGGAGGGCTCGTTAGGGTAGACGTCGAGGGCGGCGCCGGCGATCTTCCCGGCGCGGATGGCGTTGACGAGGGCCGGGATGTCAACCACGGTGCCCCGTGAGGCGTTGAGCAGGTAGGCGCCCGTTTTCATCTGGTCGAGCTCGCGGGCGCCGATCATGCCGCGGGTCTCGGCGGTGGCGGGCACGTGGAGGGTGACGAAGTCGGCCTGAGCGAGCAGCTCGGCGAGGGTGGGCACCTGGCGCGACGTGCCCATTGCCATGAGGGTGACGATGTCGTAGTAGATCACGTTCATACCCATGGCCTCGGCCAGCACGGACAGCTGCGAGCCGATGTGGCCGTAGCCGACGATGCCCAGCGTCTTGCCGCGCACCTCCCAGCACCGCGCGCTGACCTTGTTCCAGGTGCCGCGGTGCATCTCGATCGAGCGGTCGCCCAGCTGCCGCGCCAGCGTGATGATCTCCGCGATCATCAGCTCCGCCACGCTGCGCGAGTTGGCGAACGGCGAGTTGAACACCGCCACTCCGTGCTTCGCCGCCCACTCCAGGTCCACCTGGTTCGTGCCGATGCAGAAGCACCCAATCACCAGCAGGTTCTTTGCCTCGCGCAGTACCTTCTCCGTCAGCCGCGTCTTGGACCGGATGCCGACGACGTGGACGTCCCTGTATCGCATAAGCTACTGAGTCCGTTACCCCTTTCCACGACCACACCACACGAGCACATAACGATGCGCACGGGAGCACAGGGTCACGGCAGGGCAGGAAGACTCACCGGATCTTCTCGATCAGCTGGTCCTCGGGCAGGGACGTCTTCAGGAATTCCACCTGGTAGCCCTGCCCTTTGAGGATGTTCTGGCCGCTCTGGTTCACATTCTCCAGCAGAAGGATCTTGATGTCCGTCGTGTTGAACGGCTTGAGAGGCTTGGCGTTCACCCGCGACGCCAGCCCTCCCGAAGGGAAGTTGTAGCTCGATGCCGGCGAGTGGAACGTCGCTGTAGGCGAGGTGGACACGCTGGGCGCCGCCGCCTGCCTGCTCGACGAGGAAAGAATGTCCTGGGCTTGAGAGGCCATGTCGATCGTATGCTACCGTGTGTGTGGTGAAGTGGACTTAGGTTTATACAGTTGAGGAAATCCGGGGTACGAGAGCTGCTGGCAGAAGGAATGTATTGTCCGATTATCCCTGTTGAGTCAAGTGATCGTCGATTGTCGTCACCAACAGCCCCTTACATGAACTGAGACCACCTTCGAAAAATCGTGGTGGGGTAAGCTAGCACTTGACAGCCTTTTTAAAGTCGACCGTTTGTATTGGTGGGGTTGCGGTTTTCGGCTCCCACTGACTCATAAGCAAGGGCGTGAGAAAAAAAAAGGTTGAAAGGCCAAGGTCAGATCAGACCAGACCAAACACCGAAGTTCGGACGATGTAAAAAATGAACAGGTTAAAAAATTTAAATAAATAAATAAAATAAAAAAACTTACGGTGCCTGCTTCCCCGAAAAGCACCCATTTGCCCCTAAAATGGCTCTTTCCCGTGTGGTAGCGTTCCGTTGTTATTGGGCGCCTTTGGAGAAAGACAGACACCTGCGTGGTTTTTTAGTGCGCAGACCCCGGGATGCATTTTCCATTACCACATCAAATAATATGGGTAAGTTCCTATGCGGCCCCTACTGGGCAGGGCAGGACATATGCCTAGCTCGAAACTACGCTTGCATGTCCGACGAGGCCGTGCCTTCTGAGAGCATCCCGAGAAAGGTCCTGCACTACGGGGACTGATTCACACCATCCAAATGGCTATGGCGGGAAGCTCAACCGGGCGCTCGGTTCCACAAGGCTGCGGCCATGGCGCAACAGAGGTACTTCCTCCTTAGGTACTGCCAAGAAATAGCGTCACTGGGGGTATCTCTTCGCCTGACCCTTGCCATTCTCAAGAGCCGCAAACACGCTGGAACCGTGCAATACGGTGCACGTTTTGTTGGCTAATTATTAGGAGCCCGGGTGGCCTTCTGCGCGGTGACAACCCCTGCCTATTCTCACTCAATTCTCACTCAACCTTGGAGAAGGAGTTTAGAACGAGCAATCTATGGCACCTGTAGGAAGCCACCCTTCCAACCAGCCCCCCGCCGCCGCCCCCTTCTTGTTAAGCCATACAGCAGTCATATTCCAGTAGGAAAAAAACATGAACCGGAACCACGTGAAAAGCATAGCCCCCTTACTAGGACCGACTCCTTCGACCTCTCCAGTGAATTATGGGCTATAGGCAGATTCCATTGCTGACTATGGCCCTGCGATCATATCATCGGGTAACTCCCATTCAGCAAGGAAGATTATGCGAAACCTTCCAAATCTACCACTCTCCCCATCTACCCTCCTTCCCTAGGATCCATTTGACAGAAGTGCCCTATCAAATTGGGTGTATCGCAAGATGAAAAGTCGTCTGGAAGGAGCTATCAATCTAGCTCTGCTTGCACTCAGCCGCCTCTTGCTTCGGCTTAGAGCCATCCTCCTGTTATCCCAAAAGGTTAGATAGGGTCCTGGGTAGTGTTTGTATTTGGGGATAACTCACGTCATCCTCTTCGGACTCCTCATCGTCGTCGTGGTCCTCACTCAGGTCGTCATCCTCATCGTCATCCTCGTCAAACTCCTCCTCGAGCTCCTCGTCCTCAATCTCCTCGAAGGCAAGCGCCTCGCCGGTGAACCAGTCGATCGCGCGGGGAATCAGCTTCTCCTTGATGTCCTCGCCCAGCTGGTAATCCAGCTCCAGGCGGTCCTCAATGTCGGAAGCCGTGTCGATGTCGTCCTCGACAGGAGGCTTGGGCGGAGAGAAGAAGTTGAAGAACGACTCAGTGGGGACCGTCTTCTTAACGATACGGGTCTGCTTGGTGTCTACATGCGGATTCCCTGTTAGTTACGGCCCGGCACACAGAGGGGCGGTACTGAGCCGCGGGTGAATGTTGCTGTCTTACTCTTGTTGCGCTGCTTCTTCTGCTCGATCCGCACAGTCAGGTCCTTGTCGGCCTTCCAGTTGATCTTATCGCCCTCGGCGTGGTCGTAGATGAAGTCGCCGCCGTAGCCGGACTCGGCCTGGTAGTAGTACGTCTTGGAGATGGTCTTGTTGGTGAAGAAGTCGTTCTCGGCGAACTCGAAGATCAGCCGGAAGCCAGGCTTGTCGAGGTACTCCATGCGGATATCAGTGAGGTACTTGAGGGCCTGCTCATCGCGGTCGGTGATCATCTCGGCCAGGGAGATCTGGTTCTTCATCGCAGAGAGCCAGAACTCGGGAATGCCGGAGATGTTGGCGCCAGAATCGGCCTCGGCGGCCGCCGCGGGAGCCTCCTCCTTCTCCCCCTCCTCCTCCTCCTCCTCCTCCTCGCCGGCCTCAATCTCCTCTTCTGTGGGCTCGACCTCACCGTTGACGATACGGGCGCGCTTCTGGTACAGAGGGGTGAACTTGGCGAAATACTTCTTCTCCAGCAGTAGGACCTCCTCCTGGAATTCGGCCTCCAGCTTAGAATGTTCCTTCTGAATACCCTTCAGGCCGGAGACCCGCTTCTTGACCGCCGTCGGGAGATTCTCGACATAGCCCGACGACTTGCCAACAAGAGTGCCGAGCTTGCCCTCAATCATCTGGACGAGCTTGGGGTTCTGCGCGAAGATAGAAGCGGCGGCGGCCCGATCGTGATCCTCTGCGATATCAGATCATTATCATTGTTAGCGTTGCTGCGTCCGACAAGGTCGCGGCAGGTACCAGCGGTACCAGCGGAGACCTTCTTGCAGGAAGGAGGGAGCGAAGGCCAAAAAAAGGAGCCGCGAAGATGGATAAACTGCCACGACTAACCTTCCTTGATGCTGGCCACACCTGGCTGCTGGGCATGCGACGAGATGGGGGCAGTTGCGGCCGGTGTGTTCTGCGGGGTCCTGGTTATCGGGACGGGCTCTCGGTCAGTACACGCAAGCGCAGCAAAGCGTTGGGGACGCGCGGTGAAGGGCAACTCACGGGGCAACTGGCAGCTGGTCCGCCCTCTTGTTGCGGATGGGCTCGGCCATGGTGGATATGATCAACTGCTCTCTAGGTATGCGAATCTGTATCTTTCTCGCAGAAAATTCAGCGGCTGCTGGCGCGATATTCGATGCAGGCTCGTTTGCGCTGCCGGACGGTTTTTTGTTGAAGAGTTGGGGTTTGGGGGATTGAAAGAGGAAGACCAGGAGTGGCGGGGTCGAAACTGTGAAATGCTAATAAATTTTTTGCTGGCGGCCCAGCAAGGACTTTTTTGTTGGCCGGCGTCCGCCACCTCGGGATTGGTCGGTGCGCATGTTTAGCTGGCAACCCCACTGTTCTGGGGACCTTGCTTCGGTGGCCCAACCCGCTGAAAAGTTCTAGTCCCTCGGTCTATTTTCCCGCTAGCCGACCGCTGGGCCCTATCTGCGAGGCGCTGTAGGTATTCGGTACCTAGCATGCTACGGATTGTTGACCGCCTGGGCACTCACCAACACGATAATAATGCATCATTGAATTCCTTACGGCATTACGGGCCATAGATTTCTCGCCGTCATCTAGTAAGACAATGAGATGTTTTCACATGTAGCTATAAAAAGATAGGCTAGCGCTCTAACCTGCGGGCTAAAGCCCTGAGCGACGACATTGACAAGCGTATCATGGCTGACTCGTGCTTGGGCGGACGTTTGCTCCGTACGCTAGGTTCCTACTTACTACCTAGGCAGGAAGTCCGAGGAATGTGCCCAAACAAATCCTGACCCGTCTTCCCTACATGGACGTCTATGTGTTAGGCCGAGTGATTTTGCCGATACCTAGGTCCCATGCTGCATCCTGCTTGGGGGAAGTCCGTGCTGTCTCGCGTTGTCGTTTTGCCCTGGCAGGCTCCCAAAAAGCTATTTGGTACAACGTCTATCTCTGATCCTCGCTGGATCCCGAGTAGCACCTGCGGAAGCCTTGATAGGTTCGACGTAGCTCCGAACTCCCTGTCGTACCAGGATTGCAGTTGTGGAAGGCAGCGGCTTCGGTTGTGTAACGAATGGACGGGCTTCTTATCGTTGTCCCGAAAGGGCCGACACCTTGACCGCTTCCCCGCTGTCTTACCGTGAAGGCAGGCAACCTGGAACAGCCAGTCAGGGCTGTGATTACTCCGGTGTGCCTAGCGCAATCCTTCTGCGGCATTCTCGTACTCTGTCCTTCGCACTCGCAGCTGACAAAGGGCTGCAGGTAACTGTCGACAAGCACCTCGTCGTTCACTCGGTACCTAGAATACAACCTGATTATTTCGGCCAATCCTTTTATTTACCCCTTTCCTATCCGTTCGGTACGTACGGAGCATACGTGCGCAATGCGTAACCTACGGGTCGTCTATCGATACCGCACGTACATGTACTGCAAATAACTGAGCCGTACAGCACCCGTGGACGCTGGCGGCACTGCCAGCCTCGGCGTGGCATGGGTTGGCCTTCGATAGTTGCATTCCACGGCTTTTCTGCATATTGAGGCTCTCCTCTTCCCACTCTTAGCTGCAAGCACCCCGCAACCCCCCAACGTCATATCTCTGCGAGAAAAGCTTATCGCAAAATTTGGGTCGATGCAACCCATTTCATCCAGTCCCGTGCCATGCCTGCCTGCCGCCAGAAAGCTGCACGCAGCACGCGATATGGCTGCGCGCTCCATGTCGAATGTTCCTCCCCAGAGTTCTGCTAGCTTTCCCCACTCCTAGCAGTCCGTGAATGTATCGGCGCCATCTCTTTCGCCGCGCCGGTGGGAGTAGATCCAGTCGTTACCGTCCAGTAGGGGTTGGCTAAGCGATTATGGACGGCCATGATGGCCTCGCCGACGAGGAGAGAGGGCCGGGAGAGCCAGGACTGTATCGCCTGGACTCAAACCAAAGCAACCAGAGCGTTTTCGAGGATGTTGAAATGGCGCACGACGAGGTATGCTACTCCTCTCTGTCTCTGTCCCTGCACCTGCGCCTGTTTTTGTCTCATGTAGCTGCGACCGCTCACGGTTATCTTTAGCTATACTCCGGTCCCATGGCGGAAAGCCTTCCAACTAGCTTGTCCGCCTTCTTCCACCGCCGTTCGCGAGCAGACTCGACAACCAGCTTCACGTACTACCAAGATGAACCCGAGACCGAGTCCGCAGAGTTGGCCGTGGAGGACGACGAGGCGGCCTTTGGCAGTCTGGGCAGCCTGGATAGCCTGGAAAGAAGAATGTCGCAGGAGTCTTACGTGGTGGAAGAGGGTGAGGATGACAGGGAGGAGGCAGAAGAGGAGGATTCCACGGAGCTGGAGCGGATGGCGGCCGAGAACGATTACGTGCTCCACAGGCGGGCTTCCACGCAATCACGAGGATCTGTCCACTCGGCTCTCCTGCGCCGAGACAGCACCATGACGGACCGAAGCGGCTTGGGGTTCGGGACTGGGGCCGGGCGATTCAGCCAGAAGTTCTACATAGTCAACGAGGACTTGTACATTGTCATCGCTGGCTTTAGGACGAGCATCCCCGGCCTGGCTGCATACATTGCTATCTGCCTGGCTACCCTCGGCTTGGGCTGGCTGCTCTTCCGCTGGCTGCCCAGGTGGCATGTCCGGGTAGTGGGCCGGCCTTGCGCCCTCCGGGACTGCTCGTGGGTCGTCATCGAGAACCAGTGGGGCGAGATGGCCATTCTTGACGTGGACAGCAAGCCGTACGGGCGGCCGCTCTCGGCCGTCTTCGGCTCTCCTGGCAAGATGTCCGCCTACCATCTCGATGAGGATCACGACCCCATCTTGAAGGACCTGCGCGCCCTCAACTACCGTTACGTGCGCTTCTTCTACCACCCCCTGAGGGATAGGTTCCTCCTCTGCAACGGCTGGAAGGACGCGAACTGGGACAACGTGCGCCAGGTCCGCGCCGGCATCGACAGCGACGAGAAAAGCCACCGCGATCTCGTGTTTGGGGAAAACTTGATCGATATCGAGCAGAAATCCGTCTTCCGCCTTCTGGTCGACGAGGTCTTTCACCCCTTTTACGTCTTCCAGATCGCGAGCCTTGTCCTGTGGTCCCTGGACGAGTACTACTACTATGCCGTGGCCATCTTCCTGATGTCCTTTGGAAGCATCACGACGACGCTCATCGAAACTAGGGCCACGATGAGACGCCTTCGCGAGATATCCAGGTTCGAGTGCGATGTGCGGGTTCTGAGGAACGGCTTCTGGCGATATGTCTCTTCGAGCAACCTCGTGCCCGGAGACGTGTACGAGGTTAGCGATCCGAACCTCGAACAGTTCCCGGCCGACAGCTTGCTCTTGAGCGGAGACTGCATTGTGAATGAGAGCATGCTCACCGGAGAGTCCGTACCTGTGTCGAAGACGCCTGCCACGGACGAAACTCTTCGGATCCTGGATCTTGCCGCCCCGGCCATCCTGCCCGAGGTAGCACGCCATTTTCTGTTCTGTGGCACCAAGATTATTCGTGCCCGTCGACCACAGGAGGGCGGGCACGACGAAGCTGTCGCCCTGGCTATGGTCCTTCGGACGGGGTTCAATACCACCAAGGGCTCGCTTGTGCGCTCGATGCTCTTCCCCAAACCCTCGGGGTTCAAGTTCTATCGAGACTCGTTTCGCTACATCTCGGTCATGGCCTGCGTTGCCATGCTCGGATTCGTAGCGTCCTTTATTAACTTCATCAGGTTGGAGCTGGCGTGGCATCTGATCATCGTCCGCGCTCTCGACTTGATCACCATCGTAGTGCCGCCTGCTCTACCAGCCACGCTGACGATCGGGACCAACTTCGCCCTCGCGCGTCTCAAATCCAAGCAGATCTTTTGCATCAGTCCGCAGCGGGTCAATGTGGGCGGAAAACTAGATATTATGTGCTTCGATAAGACGGGGACTTTGACCGAAGAAGGCCTCGACATCCTGGGGGTACGGGTCGTGGACCGGTCGGCGAACAGATTCGGCGATGTCATCTCCGACTCCGAGTCCCTTGTCCCTGCCCGGAGTCGTGGCACAAAAATCGGCCCGTCTGACGAGACCCAGAGAGCTGCTCTGTATACGATGGCAACCTGCCACTCGCTCCGGTCCGTGGATGGGGAGCTAGTAGGCGACCCTCTGGATCTAAAGATGTTCGATTTTACCCGCTGGTCCTTCGAAGAGGGGAAGCAGGGCGGCGGGGATCTCAACGAGGACGAACAGGGGAGCCTCTCGCCCTCCATCGCCAGGCCGCCTAACGAGATGGTTTATGATCTCGATACCAGGACCTCGAATGCCACGAACCAGCCATTCGAGCTCGGCGTGGTGAAGTCCTTCGAGTTTGTGTCTCAGCTCCGAAGGGCGAGCGTCATCGTCAGGATGTTTGGCCAACCAAGCGGAGATGTCTATGTCAAAGGGGCCCCCGAGTGCATGCGGGAGATCTGCAGGCCCGAGAGCTTTCCGGTAGACTATGAAGAGCAGCTGGCATACTACACTCACAAGGGGTACCGCGTCATCGGATGTGCCACCAGGCATATTCCGAAGCTCAGCTGGGTCAAGGCCCAGAAGATGAAGCGGCATGAGGCCGAATCAGACCTCGAGTTCGTGGGGTTTATCATCTTTGAAAACAAACTCAAGCCAACCACGACGGCGGTCATCAACGAGCTGCTCCGGTCGAGCATCGGCTGTGTCATGGTAACGGGGGACAATATCTTGACTGCTATCAGCGTCGCAAGAGAATGCAGCCTTATCGACAAGACGGCGCATTGTTTTGTCCCCCATTTCGCCGAAGGTCCGTCTCCTACGCTCCTTTCATCCGGACGATGCCGAGATGGCGCTAATGCGTGGCTCGCAGGTGACTCGAGAAACCCAAACGCAAGGCTACAATGGGAAAGCATCGACAATAGCAGCTTTCAGCTCGACGAAAATACTCTACTGGTAAGTAGTCTAGTCTCCTGCTATCCCTATTTTTCCCATCCTCTAACGCCCTATCCAGCCGCTCCCCCCTCCTCCAGACGTGGACGCCTCACTCCCATACGACGTTTCGAATCTTCGCAACTACTCGGTCGCCGTCAGCGGCGAAGTTTTCAGGTGGATCGTCGACTACGGCAAGCCCGAGGTTCTCCAGAGGGTGAGCAAGACCAAGAAAGCGCTTCGGTCGGTGGTTGTAGATTCCTTCTAACTGGCGTGATGAAAACTATACCAGATGCTCATCTGCGGCAAAGTGTTTGCGAGAATGTCCCCCGACGAGAAGCACGAGCTAGTCGAGAAGCTCCAGAGCATCGACTATTGCTGCGGGTTCTGCGGCGACGGTGCCAACGATTGTGGCGCTCTCAAAGCGGCCGATGTTGGCATCTCGCTGTCTGAGGCCGAGGCGTCTGTGGCGGCACCGTTCACTTCGAGGATATTCGATATTCGGTGTGTTCCCGAGGTGATTAGGTACGCTAGCTTTTTTTCCGTTCCAGAGAATATTTTCTCTTGCCCTTTAGGTGTTAACGTCATTTCCTATCCCCTAGGGAGGGTCGGGCTGCTCTCGTTACCAGCTTCAGCTGCTTCAAGTACATGAGCCTCTACTCGGCGATCCAGTTCACCTCGGTGAGCTTCCTGTACGCCTCGGCGTCCAACCTGGGCGACTTCCAGTTCCTCTACATCGATCTGGCTCTCATCCTCCCCATCGCTGTGTTCATGAGTTGGGCTGGCCCTTACCCCGAGCTCGGGCGGAAGCGTCCGACGGCGGACCTGGTGTCGCGTAAGGTCTTGACCCCCCTGCTAGGGCAGATGGTGATCTGCATCCTAGTCCAGATGGTGGCCTTCCTGGTCGTCCGACAGCAGCCCTGGTTCATTCCACCGCACGTCGACCCGGAGAGGTCGAACATCAAGAACTCGGAAAACACGGCGTTGTTCCTGACGTCCTGCTTCGAGTACATACTCTCCGGAGTGGTGCTCAACGCCGGCCCGCCCTTCAGGCAAGGCTTAAGACACAACTGTATGATGTTTATTTTCGTCTTCCTCTCATTACCTCTAAGTAGCAGCCTGGACTCATGCTGACGAAAGCTCAACTTTTGCGTTTCTAGTGCCGTTCGTTGCCACCATTACCGTCGCTTTGGCGATTACGGTCTACCTCGTCGCGGGGCCAGCGCGCTGGCTGCGGAAGCTGATGCAGCTCACCAAGATCAGCTGGGACTTCAAGTTGGTGATCATCGCGCTCGGTCTAGCCTACCTAGCGATCGCCTGGCTTGGGGAGTACTTCGTGTTCTCCAGGCTATCGAGGCTCATTGGCCGTGCGAAAGAAGCACTGACGAAGCAGCCCAAGAAGCGGAAGGAGTACAAGCTCATCCAGGAGCGTATGCGGTCATAAAGAGGTGGGATGATATATATAAAAAGCGATGTGTTCGATGGCCCAAAGACTTGTTGTATGAGTATTGCGTATCAGAGCTATATCAGAGCCATGAGGTGGAACAAGCTCCGGTTGTCGGGCAAGAGCCGCTTCATATTAATGGATATTAATGGCAGCAGTCCCCCGAGTGGTCTGTACGGATAGTAGCCGAGCGACGTGATAGATGTTAGATTGCTGGAGGTTAAAAGGGGAAAATATCCCACTGCGTTGTAGGACAGTCAGCGGTCGCGTTCGTCGTGAAGCCTTGCTTATGCTGACTGGTCTCTCGCATGCAAAGGTACCGTTCTTATCTTAGGTACTTTGCCTTACCTACCTCTTACCTGTTCGGGTATGCCCTGCGTACTGAAGGATGCAGGAAGTTTCAGCGGGCGTGCTCTGACGTGGACTCTGTAGGTAAGTAATACGGGAGACGGAGCCAAGCGCTTTTTCGGAGGATGAGCCGAAGCCGCATGGACGAACGAGGGCTGCACTCCTCAAGGCGCCCCGGCTGATTGGATCATCCTCAGCCTCACCGAGTTGGCAGATTTCGCCCACTAAAGGTACCTTGCTGCTGATAATACGCCTACCTGCCTGGGCTGGATTGCCCCCCCGCCTCCTCCTCTTCCTCCTCTTCCTCTTCTGTCCGTACGCCCCCTTTTTGACCTCTACGACCGGGCGTAATAAATGGGGCAGGCCGACGGGCCGTATGAGATGCGACGAACTGCGTTGCTTGAATCCCGTGCCTTGATCCTCCTGACTGGTTGAGTAGGTACCTAGATAGGTAGGCAGGTATATACCATGTAAGTAGGTAGGAGATCTCGTTGTAGCATCGCATGAAGGGAAAAGAGCCGAATTAAAAAAGGGGGTCGCGAGAGAGCGAATTGAATTGTGGTCCTCTCTCTCTTCCCATCCTTACTTCATTTTCCGTATGCGACCCCTTTCCTCGGTACAGGTTCACCCATGGGCGCACGAGAGGGAAAAAAGGGGGGGAGGCAAGAAAGGGAAAAAGATACGTAGGGAACTGACTTCCAAGTTCAGCGGATGAGTAAGGTAAGGGCGGGGGAGAGGTACCTCATCCCTGGCTGGCTGTCAAAAAGCCTCCGCCTCTCTCCCTTCCTCTTGCACTTTCCCCCCTGCATTGTGCGCTCCCTTGCGGCCACACCCCACCCCGCAGCTGCGCGTACAAATAAGTATATGCAATGCATGCACTTTACTATTTCATGCACGTCGGGGCGGCATACCCTCGATATGGGAGATGATGGAGGGAGGGATGCAAGGAGTACCTACCTGTATAGAGTATCTACCTAGGTAGGGAAAAGATTCAATAGTAAGGAGAGGAGGCACGGAGGGAAATAAGATCAACTTAACTCGTACCTTGATGAAATGCAATACTTCCGTGTAAGTATGATTGCGCTAGCATGGCATGGCTGGCATGATGCGATGCGATCGTCAATGCGCCTGAGAACGTGGTACCTGGTTCTTTTTCTGCTGCGGTCAGCTTATTTTTGTATTTGTCTGTATGTACATAGCAGCGGGGGCTTTGCTGTCAAGTTGGGGAAGGCTCCCCTTACCAGTTTTCAGTGCGCTGGCATTCATTTGGTGGTAATGCAAGCCTCCCACGCCTCCGTAGTCCCCTGCTTCCGGCCACGACTGGATGCATTGCTGTCCGTCCGTCCATTTTGGTGGCGTCGCGCAGACATACCATGTATGTACACAATATGGCAGATCGCCGCGATCGGCAAGTGGCACAGGGGCGAACGGCCCTTGCAGATAGACAAAGCACCAATTGACCCCTACCTATTGCCTATCTTCGAGCTGTCTACATATCCGCATGGGACCGAGCGGAGAAGACCTTACCTGTAATCCGTATACGGCAAGTAGCGGCTATGGCTCGCCCAATTCCCATCTATCCACGGGGGATGCGTGCGTGATCGCCCACACCGCCCGAGGAGATCGTCTATCCGTCCCGTCCCTTTTCCCCTCCGAGCCATACTTGTCCATCTTATGGTTTTGAGCAGAGAGTGCATGACCTGTGTGCAGAAACCGAGCCGTCCTGGAGCTCGCTGCCCTGGAGCTATGTCAAGGTAGCTTCATCGAGGCGCTGAACGAGTAAAAAAGCCTACCTAGATAGTCACACAAGGTTGCAAGCGAGGAAGACGGGCGTGAGTGGTTCTTGTTTATAGCACTTCATAGTACTGATAGATTGACGCCGTAGACTCTATGTAGTCAGGGCTCGATCTAACGATGGGATGTGAAAAATCATCACACATCCTCCCGATAACGCCTTGGCTTAAGCCCGCCGAAGCCTGTACAGGGCCGCCCGTATCCTGTGTCTGTCCCTATGCCTGACCTATCCTGACCGATCCTCGTCCCTGATACGTACACAGATAGTGAACCGTCCCTCATGCCCGGTCTAGTTCACGGTGGTAGTGAATCCTTCCAGCCTGCTCTGACGAAGGGAAACAGACCACCGCCCATGGGATGGTATGGTAGAAAGAAAAAAAGGAAAAAAAAAAGAGGAAATTAAAGTCAAGAGACTGCTCTCTCTCCACTGAACGCCTCGCTTTTCCGTAAAACCATGAAGTTGGAATAGGACAAAAGAGACGAGATAAGGGAAAAATGAGTGGTCGCAGCCTCCCTCACCGCACGGCAATGCCGGCGCTGAAGACACGGCCCAATACACCGCGCATGCGCTTGACGCGGCTGCCCCCGTCTTGCAGATCACGGAACTCCTCGGCGCTGATCTCGTAGGGCAGCAGCTTGTTGGTGCTGCCATTGCCGTGGTGGCCGGTCGCCTCCTTCCGCTTGGCGCTCGTCGCGTCGAACATCATCTGGGCGGGAGAGTCGTAGACGCCGATGGGTTCGGAAGCCGAGCCCGAGGGAGTGTACACGAACGTATACGCCTGGTTCGGCAGCTGCTGCTGTTGCTGTTGCCGAGCCTCGTCTTCGACGTCGAGCGGCGTGGTGGCACGCGAGCTGCGCGAGCTGGAGACGCTGGAGGCGTAGCTGCGCGCCGAGCTCGAGCTCGAGCTCGTGCTGTAGCTCAGGCCGGGAGTCTCATCGACGCCGGGAGTGGCGTGCCGCGAACTCGAGTGGCCACGCGACGAGGGAGGCGTGACGTAACCGGCCTCGGGGCGGCTCCGGGTGCGGGCGGCGAGCCAGGCATCCTCGGCGAGGCTGCGCAGGTAGAGCTTCTTCTGCTCTTCCTCGCGCCTGCGCTGGCGGCGGGCGTGGCGGGCGGCGATGTCGTCGCGGATCGGGGCCAGGAACAGATCCAGCTCGTGGTACAGGTCCTCCTCGGTGATGCGCAGGTCCCAGTCTAGCAGGAACAGCAACTGCTTCTCCATCAAATTCACCTCGGTGCGGCTGAAGCCGAAGCTGTAGGAGTCGGTGGTGATGAAGCTGTAGCTGGCCCAGTGCTTGTTCTTGGGCGAGCTGTCGTTGAGGTACTTGGCGGCCAGGATCAGCGACGCCAGGAAGATGCGGTGGGTGGTGCAGCGCAGGCCCTTGGCCATCGGCTGCAGGCGCGCCTTGAGCCGGTGCAGGTAGACGAGGGTGCTCATGAGCGTGGGCACCTGGACGTTGGACGACACCACCAGCTGCGTGATGAACGCCTCCAGGCTGGGGAGCGCGCCGTCCTCGTATTGCACCGCGCGCGCCGACGACCGGGTCTCCGCCGGCGACTCGCGGCCGTGGCCGCTCCTGCTGCTGCTGCCGCCGGTCTGAGAGGCGGGCATCATGGTCGGGTCGCACTGGATGACGTTGTAGGCGGCGTCGGCCAGGTACTCGATCATCTGGCGGCTGACCGGAGTGAAGATGAAGTGCTCGAGGGCGGCGGCATTGAGCTCGGCCATGGTGAGCTGAGAACTTGTTGATGTCGGGTCCATGGTGATGTGTTCAGTGTGTGTAAGTGAGATGAGGGTGAGGTGTAATGTGATTGGCTGGCGGCTCAATCGGGCGGTCGTCGAAAAATGCTCGCAGCGGCGGTTCTGGGTAGACGGAGTAAGGTGCCTCGTCACACAAGACGGGCGCCCGTTCTTTCTCTTGTACCCTCCTAAGCACGGAGTGGGAATAAAGATGGATGAGGTGCCGCGAACGACGCGGAAGGGGGAGGATGTTGTCGGTATATGAAAGGCAAAGTCGGAATGGGGTAGGTGCCCGAAGGATCTCAGGTGGGCTTGGTCGGCAATATATTACGAGGCGGCCGCGACGGAGGGTGGTGCAGCTGCGTAGGCTTATACGAGCGTGCGGCGAAGTTTGCGAAGGCGGGACCCCGGTCGCAACTGAGATTGGTAGGTGTGGCAGGTACAGGTAGGGTACCTGGGTAGGTTGGGGTAAAAAAAAAAAAAAGGGCGGCGCGCCGGGAGAAAGGAGGGAAGGGGTGAAGAGAATTTGAGAAAAGGCTGAGGGAAGGCCGACCTGGAGCTGGCCCAGTCTTGCGCTTGGGCTGTTTTGCAGATGGCCGGTCGGGATGGCTTGGGTGGCCCTGGTGCTTCGTGAGGAGGGTGACGTTCGAGTCCCACGAGGCTGAGTTCCTGGGGCGTGCTGGGAGGGCGCTGGGCCAGAACGGGTGGCAGGGGTGCTTTGGGCGGTCGCCGGCGCAGGGGTGTGCTGGGTCAAGGGATTTTTTGTGGTGGTGGTGGGGTTGGGTTGGTGGGCCCAGCAGTTCCAAGGCGGGCTGGACGCTGATGGCTCGCTGATGGCCCGCTAATGGCCCGCTAATGGCAGGAGGCGAGGCCTGCGTCGATCAGAGGCGGCGGTGCGGTCAGGTCCGGCTGGCGATTGGCTGGTGTAAGACACAGCACTAGCGCAAGTTGCAGGCGTGCGACGCAGGCGCAAGACCTGGTTCTGCTGAATCGAGCTGCTGGATCGAAGATGAACTGCTCTTGCCGGTCGCGGGAACAGACCAAAAGCCGGGCAAGGAAGCCGCCTGGCTGGGTGTGGCGAGGGTAGAAGCCGACGATGGCTGGGCGCGCGGGCGAAATGAATTCAGTTGCGAGGGCTGGCAACCTTGAACCGTTGACGCGGACAGCAGGCTGGTCGGGGTGGCTGAGGATCTGCCCCAAGGGCGCTGTTAGCAGGCGTGTCCCTTGCGCCGGGCAGCAAGAGGCGTAAGCAATCAGGCAATGGCGAGTCGGGGTTCGGCCGCTGGTCCGAGGCAGATGGTCCCCTTGTCTTTCCTCTTCCCATCCACCCCGCGATAAGTCCGACGCGAGTGACTCGTGCACGACCTTGGCGGGAATCCAGGGAGAGAGGAAGGTGACCAAAGCCTCAAAACCCGGGGTAGCAGGGTTGCGGGTCGCCGGTGGCAGGGTCCCAGGCCGCCTGGTGTTCAGGTGATGCCTCCCCTGCCACGAGTCAGACGGTAGGGGTGCTCACCTTGTGCGGATTTCTAAACTTGGAGGGTCCGTTCCGGCGGCGCCGCTCTGCCCTTCGATTTTCAGAATGAATTACAGGGGCGGCAAGGCTCTGCAGGAGGCAGGTCGGGAGGCAGGTCGGGGGGTGATTCGGGCTGGAAATTGACTGCAGATGCAGGTGCACAGTGATGGTGGTGATGGTGGTGGTGGTGGTGGTGGTGGTGGTGGTGGTGCGTGCTGCTAGTGCTGCTGCAGATGGTGTAAATGATCGAGGCGGGTCAGGCGCTAGGTGTTAGAGTAGTCGCTGGCGGAAATCCTGCGTGCCTCCTTGCGTAGGAGGGATGTCTGTGGCGCGCGAGTCGGCGTCGTTGGGACGACCGAAGGACGGGATCGAAAGGGGGCGCAGGGTGGGGTGGGGGGTTTGACGGTGGGAGGATGGGAGCCTGTGAACGCCCGAGAAAACGCCTCGAAACGCTGCACCTTGTCCCGCGGGCGACTCTGCAGCAGTTGAAGCAGGGAGGCTGCTGACTGGATGTGGCTGACCGTCGGCACTTATACCGTCTGTCTGCCTGCGACGAAGCCTTGCAGACCGGAGAGCCTGACCGGAAAGGAAGAAGAGAAAGGCGAAAATAAAGAAGGCCAGCCAGGGCACTAGGGCGCGCAGGGAGAAGGAGAGAAGCAAGGGGGCGTTATTAAAGAGGGATAATAGATGGAGTGCACCGCAAAATGTTTGTCGTTCAACCTTGTCTCGTCAAGAGAGTCGCGCAAAGCCCGAGCCGTTTCGCGGGGCGCGGTAGCAGATAGACAGGCGGCGAAGGGAGGGATCCAGTCTTTCCAGGGATATGCCGTGTCGAGCCGGAGAAGGGAGGCCCTTCCTAAGGGATGGGAATAAGACTATTAGAAAAAATTAAATGACAGTGTGGTCAGCTCTCTCGCTTTCCTGACTCGCCCTCGATCAATCTCAGTCCAGCAGGAGAGTCGAGGAGGCACAGCCGAAGGGAGGAAAGGGTGGAGTGGGTGGTGGTGGATAGTGGATGTTGTTGTTGATGGGTCATCTGATAGTCGCTGGCGAGATGGGCAAGACGTTGTTTAATACAACTCGCTCACGCTCTGGAGGGGATGCAGGGCGCATCTCGGATCGAGGGACGAAACACATGTACAAATCGCCAATCTCAAATTGGCCTGCTTCGTGACCATCCAGCGTTGGCTCCTGGGCCTGCACGCCCGCCAGGCCCGGCTTCCGCGCATCCCCAGACCAACGACAATTAGACATCATCCGCCATGCGCCCGTCGGTGGATTCGGAGCCCAGGACGGGGAGCCCAGGAGGGGGGCCCGAGTCGCCAGCAGGGCCGCGTCGCCAGCAGGAGGCTCTTGTCGCCGCAATTTGAATGGCTGAGGATTGTCGGGGCCCCTTCGCCAGGGCTCCCACCGATCCATGCGCCTGCATAACCCCTTTGATTGAACGAGGTCCAGCGCCAGACCAGATGGATTCGCCGCTACGGAGAGCTGGGGCCGCGTTGGCCAACGATTGGCGACAGCGGTCGAGAGGTGTCGACACATGAAACAAGCGAATGGATCGAGGGCCGCCGCGTCAGGAAGATGGAGCGGCGGGCGCGACGGGCGCTGGGGATTGGCGGGGAAGGCTGGCGCTGGCTGGCTCGGCTGGGCGGTGGTCGGGTACCTCCCAACCCCGCCAAGCCCCCCGCCAACCGCAAGTACCGATCCACTCACCACCGATCCGCCCTCCTCTTTCCATCTTTCAATCCCTGTGCATCCCGTCGCGCGGGCAGTGGCACCGGGTGGCCAAAATGCTAGGGAATAATGCTTATAGCCTCCTTTCAGCGGCGACAGCACACCAAGACGCACACCGCTAATTTGCGATGGGCGCCCGCCCCCGCCCACTAAACACAGCGGCCAATCGCCGCTGGACGAACACCTCAACGCCACTTGACTGACCGCCTCGGAGGGAAATGATAGGAGACCGCCGTATTCAGGCAGTTACCGCATCCTGTTCGTCGAGATGGAGACAAAAAGCAAAATAAATAATAAAAAAAATAAAAAAAAACCACCCAGTGGCTGGTGGCTGGCCGCGTCCCAGCCGGCCAAGTCTCCGCGTATTGACGCGCTTCCGACCTCTCTCCTCGATCTTCGCGACGCAGCAAAAGACGTGCGTGCGTCGTGTGGTTGGTGTAATGTTGATCGCGGGATTTCGCGGCCCAGCTGCAATGACAGTTCACGATACGCGGCTGGGCCGGCCAGCCCGTGTGCCCGTCTACCTTGTGTGTCAGGTGCCGACCACCCTGCAGACGAACTTCTCTTCCTACCTACCCAGTACGGACGCAGTGCATAGGTACATCCCTTCAAATCCAAATCGATTGCTGCTCGCGCTAGCGATCGACGCCGCTGCCTCTGCCGGGTGCCAGCAGATGGGATGGCACGGTGGATATGAGAATACTTTTGGTAGCCGGCCTGACACACGGAAAGGTGCTCACAAGCGAGAGACTTGTCTTACAAAGATGGCAGAGCACCGCATGGACGCACAGTTTGTGCGGATTATGTGCCTCTGCCCTGCCTGATCGTGCCTGGTAGGCGGCAGCGGTTTAGTCCAATCAGTCCCGCATCGCGGCCACCGAGCTCGACTCAGTTCGCCCAGCCTCTAGTCCCGGTGTTCCCCTGCAGAATTGCGTGTTCGAAGATGGGGCAGGAGGGGACAAGCCAAGGCCTGTCCGCATCTAGTCGTCCTCCGCTGCCTAAAACGGACGGAGCCTTGTGTTCCAGCGTTGAGAGGCGTCGGGGTGCTGGGCAGGCCCTCGTAGGGCCTCAACGGGCGGCGGACTGCGAGTTGTGCTCCGTGAAACGAAACATTCGAGATGCACGGCTGATTCTGTGCTCCTAGCGCACGACATGCAAGGTGCAAGGGGGGCTGGTTGGCCGGCCGTGTTGTTGTCTTCCCAGCCCCAGCCCCTGGGAGCACCGGCACCACTGGTACAGCCGCCGCCCAATTTTCATCGACAGGATCGTGTGTCCCCCGTCTAAGACGGTCGGGTGTGCTGCGTCGTACCCGGCAAGACGAGCGCGAGGGTGTGCCGCCGCTGGGCGAGATTGCCGGAGCACAGAAACGTGGGTGGCGATGTGCCTCCCCCTTTTGTCCATCCGCACACCGCCAGCGCCGTTATCTCCCAGCATCTGCAGAGACACTTTGGCAGACGGGGTACGCAGCACCGCATGTAGACCCCTTTTAGGTACACTAGCATGCATGCTATGTGTCCATGTACAAAATTTGCGGCGGGCAGTATTCCGAAGACGGCTGCCTGGGCCCCCAGAGGAGAACCCGAACAGAGCAAAGTATGATGGTGTGAACCACAAGTAATTCGCCTCCGCCAGCCCGTATTGGGCTAAGCGTCGTCCTGCAGGTCCCCCGGAACAAGTCGCTAGATCCGGCAGCTGACAGCTCGTTCCTCCAGACAATGAATGCTCCGCTCACGTCCCACTGTCCCCCCTCTCGCGATTGTCGAGCCCTCGGACGGTTTTGCGGCGGGTTGCTCAGCGAAGAATTTTCTTCCGCCCGTTCACCAGATACGTGGCACGGTGGCCGTCCCATACGTGCTGCACGTCAAGAATTGTCAACAGGGATTTGAAAAGTCAAGCGCTCAACGGAACCTCCATGCCACACCGGAGGGTAGCGGTCCTGCGCTGTATTTGCAAATACCCGTGGACGCCCGGCGATCACTACCAGTCCCCCGTGTTTCAGCTGGGCACGTCCCTCTCCATCTCGTCCGTCCTTATCAGCCCCTCTTATCAGAGAGGCGCGGGAAGCAAGGGGGCACGGGGGCGCTCGACGGGGGCTTTGAATCGCGGGGAAATGTTCTCACCGTACATCCCTAGATCACCTGATGATCTTTCCTCGTCCAGCGGACTCTAATTCAAGGGAGGGAGGTGGTGGGTGGTGGTAGTGGTGGTGAAGAACGGCCGCCATGGCCCGCCCCGTGATGGAGCACTATCCGCCCTGACCCTTTCACACGTGCAGATTTGGAACTTGTTTGCAACCCCCTCGCTATTTCGAACTTGGAGCGGCCAGACCGGAATGCAGCCACCGTGCCACCCAAAAGCTGCCCTGGCGCCCTCGTTCTGGCTGCAAAAGGTGGGTATCACCACTTGTAACATGCCATACGGACGACTGGAGAGTCAGTCAGAAGCTGAGGGCATGCGGTTGAGTGAAGATCACGTCCGAATGCGGGTCTCAGGATGGACGCCATTGGCGTTCCAGTTGGCCAGCGGCGGAGGAGACCGGGAGGCCGGCCAGAAAGGAGGCTGGAAGCCCTTGGCCAATCCCTTTGCCGAGCGGCCACAGTTCTCCTGAGGGCGACAGCATCGCTACCTGCATACCTACCCACCGAGCACCCTAGCCGAGGGAGTACACACCGCCCCCGACCGGGCAGGGCCGAATGCCGGTCTCTGCGTGCCAAGCGAATGCAATCGCATCAGCCAATGCTGTAGGTGCTACCGAGGTGCGCTGCGCTGTGGATAACCCCAGAGCAGAGACTTGCGGAGGCAACCGTCCACCGGAGCCCGGCCGGAGACCGGTAACCGACGAAATCGGTCGGTTTGCATGCGGGGATCGGTGAGACCCGACACGCCGCAGGCCGCAGCCAAGCCAGAACGCAGCACGAGCGATCTCGAGACGACTGGCGTGCAGGCCTCGCCGAGGCCGGGCAGCGTCGGAGAGGCAAGCCGGGCAGGACCCAGCCCAGTCCGTGATTGGCCCACCCCTCTGAGACAGAAAACCCTCGCAGGTCAGGCTCGGGCCAATCAGGCGCCACCATCGCCAGTTCGACCTGCTGAGCCACAGGAACACCGCGTGCCCCCGCCCGCCGCCGTTCGGCTTGTCCACGTCGTCCACGAGGTATGCTGCGCTGCCTGGATGAAATCCTTAGTGTCAGTCGGCATTTACGGTTGGTTACGCGGCCGTGCGATGGCTGCTTCACACACCTGCCGGATTGGGTGCGCACGCCTGTCCAGGAGATGGCTGTGGCTAAACTCGACCGTAACGCTGTCTCGCCAAGAGGGCTTAGCCTGACGGCGCGGCGCCCTGGCTTCCAGGTTGTTCTTCGGGACAACTAGGCACTCCCAGGGCGGTGAGGACGGCAGGGCTTGAAATTAGCCAGAAGGCTCTAAACGGAGCTTATTCTTCACGATACGCGTAAGGCCGTCGTTTTCGGTGGTTGCGTTTTTTCCCTCCATGCCCCAGCCACAGCCACACTCGCTGCGCGGACAAATTCCAATTCAGCAGGCCAGGGGTGAGTAATATCCCGCTAAAGCCGGAGCCGGCAAGCACTGGAGATTGGCGTGTGCGTGTGGCTGATGGCTTGCAGCTATGCGTCATTTGGGCCGAGTGTCTCGCATCAGCCACAACGCGAATCGATTTGACCCCCGATCCCGACTTTGCCAACGGGATACGAAAAACAGAGGTCTGCTGACAAGTTGACGTGTTCGACTTCAGTCTCAATTGGGGCTCCTACCCGTCAGGGGGCACTTGGACTCCTTGAAAACCCCGACCCGAAAGAACAATCAAAATGATTCATCAAGCTAGACGATGACCCAACGACGTGGCTGAGGCGCCTGCTCAAACGCCGGCGGACTGCCCGCTACGACAACTCAACTCCAGGGTCCTCTGCCGTACTCCCTTGCTCGCAGATTCCTCAACCGCGCAAGATCCCTGCACTGTACCGAGTATCGGTGTCGCAAGCGGCTACTGCTACAGGTTTGCAGCTCGGTCTCCTGCAGTACCGTAACCTCCCTCAGCGTCTGTCCGCATTTCTCATCCACGGAGTGCCGAGGTAGCTGGCGCCAAGCCCCTGGACCCCAAACAAGCGAGCGGCCGGGCCGCCCGTGCGCTGACCAGAAATAGACCCCGGCAGGCCGCTAGCCTGATGTAGCCCGCCCATCGAGATGAAAGGGAAAACAAGCGCGGCCAGCAACCCTGGCCGACCCGACTGACGCCGGCATGCGGCGCCTACTAGCCAATAAATGCGGAGGGGGGCATGTTCTTCGTAGGGCAATTTCCCCTCGATGTCGCGGTCTCAATCTCGGGTAACCTCGTCTTGTACTCCGTAGTAGGCTCGTGCGCTTCGTGCATAGGTGCAATCAAGAAGCTGTCCGTCCTACCTTAATTGTGTCCTGCGGGTAATAAAGCGCGCTTGAAGTGCGCTTTGTGAAGCGGGATGATTCCTAAATTTGCGTTCTTGTTCTACCTACCTACGTACCTACTTTCCCTTGTCGCACTAGCGTCTGCTTGCCGCTGTTGCGCGGATGATGGGCTGCGTCGGGTGTTCCAGCTCCCGCTGCACTACGACACATCCAGTTGGTTCTTCTTCCCCTACCTGAGGAGGCACGCTGGGACTGGTTGACCGGACAGAGGGGCCGCGGTCTCGAAGCAGGTTGGCCGCCAACTCGAGCGAGGCCGATTTCTGACATCAAAATAGCAGCGGCTCGACTGCCGCCCTGCCACTCCACCACCCCCAGGTACTGACCGACTACCTGGGCCGCTAATAGAGTGCCACGGTTTGGCAAGAAGGCATGGCCCGGGGCATGCCAGCTTCTTGGACCTCCCATGAGCCGGCTGACTTGGATACCCAACGACGGCCGGAATAAGGTGGTATTAATGGATGGGGCCGAATATAGGGACTCTTCCAAGCAGCATCATCGGATGTACGACATCCCGGAACCCTGCCATGTTGACGTTAGGGTCCCAACCTCGGCCATCCGTGGCTCGAAGCTGAGGCTACATCGTCTGGTCTCGTCAATATGACTAAGGCAGCCTCCACCGTAAATGTGATCACCAGCGTCTACCTGCGTAGGTATGTATCTACCGGAGCGAGCCTAGGTATCCCTACCGCACGCGCATATCTACTTCCTACCTTGGCGTCTAGCCACCAAGTCCCGTTTCTAAATCTGGAAACCCTACTGCGTATATTCTGACGCCGGGGCGGCGCTATCATGCTGCGGTCAGCACCGGTGTGTGGCTTCGACAGATAGGGTCTGGCGTGGGTAGGCAAATCGTCGATGAGCCTCGCAGCACCGTCAGCACGATGGACGTGGGGGAGAGAGCACAAAGACAGACCGCGTAGGGATGGATGCCGTACTGGATACCATAGAATAGGAGTCAGAACCGCCTCGTGACAAGTTGATGCTTTGGGATAGCATCGAAAGGTGATGAGGCCGTCTACTGTGTGGTAGCGTGTGACACTTTTTAGGTCCCACACGCTCATAGCCAATGTCTTGCACCTTCTCTGCCTGCCCGAAGAAGAAATATCAGTAGGAACGAGGAAAGAAGAAAGAAAGAAAGAAAAAGGGAGACAAGACGAATAACATAATAGAAAAAAAAAAGCCTAAAAACGACAAAAAAGCTCACCGCCCAGCTCCGTACTCGTCATGGCCGACTCGCACCGGCCTCTTCTACTGTCGGCTGTGCACTAACCGGTCCCCTGTGCCCGTGGAATGCATCATGAGATAATGAACCCACCCGGGCACACGAGGCCAGTAGTGCAAAGCCGGCAGGAGGGCCACTGCAAAGTGGGCCACCGACGGCCCATGGAGGTGGACGGCTATGAAAAAACCCCGGTGGGTTTTTTGCTCCGGCGCGGACTCGAACCCGGGACCTCGGCGGCCGAGCTGGGATAATGAGGACTTGCAACAAATCCTCCCTAAACCAGCTCGGCCACCGTGGCCCTGGTTCGATAGTATGGTGCTCTAGGATGGCATATAGGGGCTGACCTTTGTTGTTTGGGGCGTTTGTGGAGAGGGGGGGGGGGGAAGGGGGTTGCTCTGTGCTGGGGAACGGCATAGATGGGATGAAAAAAGTACCTGAGGCTACGTCGAGACAGGTGCTATATGCCCGGATCATAGATATCAAGCCTTAGGCACTAGAGTATCGATTAGTCTAAAGTTAATTCAGCGTAGGCGATTTTACCCAGCATTAGCTTCTGTTGTGAGTAACGATCCCGAGCTACATAGTGTGTGAATGGATCCTCAACTCAGGGAAGGAGATGTGTCACCTATTGGCCACTGGCTGGAGTAGTAAGTCGCACGGATATCCAAAGCCCAGCTGGTTAACTTCCATGTACTCGGTATCATGTACTCGTTACCGTGTACCTACGTATCTACCAAGGCACTTATCCATGGAAGACTTCTGATGCCCCACCGGAACAGCAGCACAGAGTCGAGTGGGCGAGTGGCTAGGATTCGACTACCCTCGCGTGAGAATAGGTACCTAATATGGCGGTCAGAGTTGCCACAATGGCGAAAATTGGCCAGACTTAATATTCCGTTGCTGGCGTTCGTCAGAAACAACCAAAGCGGTGCCTACCCATTTACTCATAAGCGTGTCCGTTCACTAAGCGATGTCGTGGTTGTCGTGGCTATATTCTACAGTAAAGAAAAGACGAAGGGGACAAGGATGAATGAGGCAAATGGGGCTGAGGTTATTCTTATTGTAGGCTAGATCACCCTTTTTATAGCTAGGTTGAGCTTGTGGCCATAGGTTGCAGAGAAGATGTCTGATTTGGTAATATATTGAGGAAATATGGCTTGAGTAGGTACCTAGGTAGGCTCAGGAGTTTAGGTGAGCCTGGGCTAGCCCGGAATTTGGGACGCTTTTTCTTGCAGGTTAGGCGCTATCTAGTTCCTTTTGGAGGGCAAGCCTGCTCCTAATTAAGGCCCAGCTGCGCTCGTTCCTGTAACACCACCGGCCGGAGGCCCATTCTTGACACACCTGAGTCATTGCCGCTGTTTGGGGCCGCTTCTTTTGTGCTGGCATTTGCAGTCTCGTTGCTCGTCCATCAAGCTGTTTATCCGTCCTCGGCGCGGAGAAGCCATGGACCTACTTGCCGAGCTGTGGATGATTCTAAAGCCTCCGGCGATATAATGCCCACCGGCCTAGTTAAGACGCTCATTTTTCATGGCGTTCTAGATGACGACCTATTATACCTGCTCTCCTCCCCTCCCCTCCACTTCGAGATCACTTACCCAAACCGGACCTACTCTCAGCATGGCATGTATGGAGTAATGTGGCAGCTCATCACGGGAGGAAAGATCAAAATGATGGAAATGAGGATGGTGAATTCCATACCATCCGTCTCTCGAGTGGCGGTCCAAATGCAAATCGACCGTCCTTTGCCTTAATATCATTCCTGCGTCCCTTCCTTCCTTCCATGCCTTCCCTTGCCAAGGCCCTTAAAACGCCGGAAGAAGGGTAATGCAAGACATTACATGAAAAAACCAGACCATACCACTAATGTGCAGCTACCAAGGAAAGCAACGCGGAGTGGGGGGGAGGGGGGGGGGTTACGTATGCTTTCCCAGGCGGCTCTCTGATCGTTCTCCAGTGAGCCCCCTGTCTCACTCGCACCCCATCCCTCTTCCTTTGCCGACTAGTGATAGCCGTTGCTGTAGTGGGTATGGGTCTGCTGAGGCTTGGGGAAGTCCTCAAAGTATGGGTGGTTGCAGGCCTGCTTCGCCGAGATGCGGCCGGCAGGGTCGTACACCAGCATCATCTCCAGAAGATCGAGGCCCGTCTCGTCGAGGTTGGTGCACAGGGGCATGATCTGATCGCGAGCCCACTTGGGGAAGGAGGCCTTGAAGTCCGGGTACGAAGTGACGCCTGGCCAGATATCTTCGGTAGGAGTGCCGAGAAGACTGGACGGAGGGAGAGGGCACCATGGACCATTAGCATCCCGACGGAAGAGGAGAGGGGGAGGGTCGGAAAGCTACGGGATTTGATATCCACGTACCGGAAGATCTTGAAGATCTCATCAATCTCCGAATCACCAGGGAAGAGCGGCTTGCGCGTGCACATCTCGGCGAAGATGCAGCCGACGGACCACATGTCGACACCCGTGGAGTACTGGCGGCCGCCGAGAAGGATCTCGGGGGCGCGGTACCAGAGCGTGACGACCTCATGGGTATAGGTGCGGAGGGGCACGCCGAAGGCACGGGCCAGACCGAAATCGGCCAGCTTCAGATTGCCGTCACGGTCGATGAGCAAGTTCTGGGGCTTGAGATCACGATGAAGAACGCGGTGGCTGTGGCAGTAGCGCACGCCGGCGCACAGCTGGCTGAGGAACTTCTTGATGATGGCGTCGCCAAGGCCAAGTCGCTGCAGGGCGGGACCCGTGCCCTCGGGGAGGGCCTTGCCGCGGCCGCCGTCGGCGACGGGCAGCGCCTCCATGTACTTCTTCAGATCGAGATCGAGGAACTCGAAGACCAGGTACAGCTTGTGGCCATCGGCGTGGACAATGTTGAGGAGGCGCACAATGTTCGAGTCGCGCATCTCCTTGAGCAGGCTGATCTCACGGATGGCCGTCGACGGCACGCCCTCGTCCTCCGCCTCCAGGCGGATCTTCTTGAGCGCGACAATGCGGCCACCGTTGGCGAGGTCGCGCGCCTTGTAGACGACGCCGTAGGTGCCTGTGAACACGCGACCGCGTGGGTAATTAGTGATCGTGCTCTGGTCGCGCGTACACTCGCTCCTCCATCGCCACCGTGCTCTCTTCCCTGGCGACTCCCAGCTGCGGAACGGAGCATACTCACCCTCGCCAATCTTCTCAAGCTTCTGGTAGTTATCCATGATGACGGGATCGTCGTCGATCTGAGTATACGGATAATACGGATACGGATAGTAGTCTGCTCTTCGATCAGTATGCCGAATGTCCGGGCAAGGACGCAATCGCGGAACGGTCAACCGTCTCGGGGTTGTTCGGTGGAGGGGGGGGGGGGATCGATCGGAGGGTCGAGTGAAGCCGAAGGGTCGAGCGAGGCCGAAGGGTCGAGCGAAGCCGAAGAAGGGTCGAGCGAAGGTAGTAATTCGAAGGTCCGACGGGACAGCTCGCGTTCGACGGGGGGGGGGGGGGTGTGGCAAAGTGGTAAGGGCAGGTAGGTCGCCGGCAGTAGGGCGGTGAGACGGTGGGGAAGGAAGAAGGTAGGGCAAGGGAAAACGGTATTGTGGAGGCCGGTCGGTCGGGAGGAGATGGGAGGGTCGCGCAAATGGGGCGGTAGGCTGGTATCACGGGGTTTTTTTACACACAATACGGGCACGCCATGATGACAAGAAACCAAGCGGTTCAGCTCTGATTTCGGGGTGGATTTGTCAAAAGAAAAACGAGCTGCGGAGTCTCAAAGAAGAACCAGCCCAGGGTAGTTAGTCGGGAGCACTCATGCTAGCGGCGGACGGGTTGTGGGGATTTGTTGACTGGGAAGAAGCGGGAGGAGATTGGGAGGAGATTGGGGCGGGCTGATTTGCTGCGTGCGAAATTCAGAAGTGGTTGTTTACGGTTGGGGGTCCCACCAGAAGCAAACAAACAGTGGTTCCTGGCCGGTTCCTGGCTGGTTCCTGGCTGGTTGGCACGGCTAGCTGCACGTCAGCCTGGTTTAGCGGCGGATCCAGACGCGGCGCGAGTCACTGGCGCGTCAACACCCGATCTCACCAGCGACCTTATCGGCCACCTTATCGTGCAGCCCCTCCAACCCGCCACCTTACCAGCTGAGTGAGACTCTGCTGTTGTTGTCTCGGGGGCATAAAACATCGAGCGTGTACCTATCTGCATGCATCTATCTATTAGCTGACAGCCCTTATATGACCTCTATAGAAGGAAGGTAGTACCTCTAAGAGAAAGACCTTGCCCCCTGAAGCTGTCTCTTAAAAGGGCGGTACAGGTGTGGGGTGACACCGAGCCAGAGATCGATTGCCTTTACCGAAAATATTGGGGAGTGGCAAAATTGTGTCTCACCCAAATCCACATCTCAACTGCTTACGAACAGACCTGGCTCCTGTCCCAGCTGTCAGGAAAATGACTGCTGAGATTGTGGAGCTCGATGCCCATGAGCAGCCCTCAGACCAACTCAGGAGCGTGTGGAAGGATTGCTCAAAGAGGAGACAGGAGGATCTCATTCAGAGCGGGGACATCGATGACCTCTCCATATCCGAAAGGGCTTCCGAGTTCCGTCTTGCCGGTGCCATCCCCTTCGAGCAGCTCAGCAAGGCTTTCAACGGCTTCCTCCGCCAAGATGACGGGTACAGCAACGGCATCGTTGACGTCGACCGGGATGCCCCCATGTATTATCACCCCTTACTCCCAGGTCAGTGGAACGGCGGATGCCTCGCCAGACCATTCCACCCGAAGAAGCGGCGCGGACGGCTAACATGAGAAGACAGGCCTCCTGATCCTACCCTCTCTTCTCCCCCCGGAGGTCCAGAAAGCCCTGCTCTCCCGCATGGTCCACCGGGACTTGAGCGACCCCAAACACCAAACAAACATGCACCTCCACTTCAGGCTACCGTACCCCTCCGCCGGAGGCTCGTTCTTTGCCCATGCGCCCGGCTCTGCAGCCCGGTTCGAGCCCAAGGACCCCTCCGTGCACAAGCCGCTGTCCATGCGGCAGGTCATGGACCGGAAGCTCCACTGGGTGACGCTGGGGGGCCAGTACGACTGGACGAACCGCGTGTACCCGGGCGAAGAACCACCTGTGTTCCCCGCGGACATCGCCGGGCTCGTCGAGGGCCTGTTTCCCGAAACGCAAGCGCAGGCTGCCATCGTGAATTTCTACAGCCCAGGAGACACGATGATGATGCACCGGGACGTGTCGGAGGAGACGGACAAGGGGCTTGTCAGCATAAGCATCGGCTGCGACGCGCTGTTCATGATTGCCCCGGACAACTGGGCGAAAGAGCCGTCTGGCGACGGTGACGACGGTGGCTACATCGACCCCGAGGGAAGGGGATCACCGACGGCGGCGAGAAAGCGGCACTTGTTGCTGCGGCTCCGCTCAGGCGATGCCATATATATGACAAAGGACTCGCGCTTCGCCTGGCACGGCGTGCCCAAAGTTCTCAAGGATACCTGTCCGCCGTACCTCGCCGACTGGCCGGCAGAGGACGGCAAATACGAGGCGTGGCGAGGGTGGATGCGGAACAAGAGGATTAATTTGAACATCAGGCAGATGCGGGATTAAGGAGATAACTACCCACCGTCCTCGTGATGAGGCCAGTGAGACGATCATCGGCAACAACCCGGAGGGAAACGTCAGGAGGTTCCGTGGTCGGGTTACGGAGTGCGCTGAAGAGACGGATTACCAACCATATCACTCTGATCGAGGTGATTCCGTCCACCACGATGATGTGCTTCGCTCGCGTCCGGCTGCGGTGGGCTCTGATCAATATTTCCATCATCACCGCTATAGAGATGTATTCTAGAGTAGCGTCGAGACTTAAATCAGAATAAAGTCAAAATTGCCGTCGGCCATATGGTCAGCAGCTTGGGGGCTTTGAATCCTGCGAGGAAAGAAAAGCGACAAGGCTACGCGCGTAGCTGTTGATGTAAAGGAGACTTAGCCCTTTGACGGAGCCGTGGGGGGGGGCGTTGTCCCAACCTTGCTCTCGATGAATTTTATTATCTAATAGCTGAGTTCTTTCTCTATCTCCCCATCTACTAGTCCTAATTCTGAAAGAGACGGCTTAGGCGCACCGTAGCGTTTGGTTTCTTGCACCGGTCGCCCACGCTCGACCGTACAGACTGCATGGCACGCTTCTAAAGGATGGCCACTATGTGCCAGAGGCCAACTTACTGTGCTGAACAAACCGGTGACTCACGGTGGGATTTACTCGAAAAGGAATAGGGGATGACTGCTGGATAATGGCATCAGTGCTTAATTAAGCATAGCTTCTGCTAAACGAGTTGCGATTAATCACCGCCGTAGTAACTATCGAGCAGTAGTCGAATCCGTCCGTCGCCCGCAAAAACGGACTTGGGTACCTACGTACATTATAAAATTACCTCGGCATCTCGACAAGGATAGGTAGAGTTCGGTGTCAAAGGAGGGTCGCGGCGACGGAGGCTGCATTGTTGCCGTCTCAGAGCGCTATCCGAGAAGCCTCTACTCCGCGACGCCTTCATGCCGTTCTCCCTGTACTGTATACGAGACCTCAAACGAGCAAGAACGTCTGCAGCACGGCCTTCCCGGCCCGGTACTTCTCCCTGACCTCGCCGTGCATGATGCCGTGCACGTACGCCGTCCCGACCACCTCCCACGACGGAGTGTATATGCCGCCGCCGGCCTCGGACGCCTTCTCCGGTCGGGCCAGAAAATATTCCACCGCCGTCTGGCTCGGCTGGTCCTCGACAGGGTGGAGCTGCTGTTTGACGAGCAGGAGCGAGCCCGGCCCCCGCGACGTGCCGGCGTACTTTGGCCCGTTTGCCTCGGCCCACCTGTCTTGAGTTCCGTCTATTTCCTCGTTATCGTCATCGTCATCATCAGCCTCGTCAGCCTCCTTGGTACTATCATGCGAGCTTTCTCTTTCGGCGCTGTCGCTCTGTTCAGACCCCTCATCGCCCTTCTCGGGTAACTCCTTTCCGGCATTCGTGCTCTCGGCGTCGCCGTTGTTGGTGCCGCCTTCACCCGTTTCGCTTGCACTCGTCTGCAGCGTGAGGGCGTCGTCAAGCCGCTCTTCGAAGCCTTTTTCTTCCTCCCGTTTCTGGTTTGGCCTCTGTCTAGGAACCTGCACCTCGTCACCCTCCTCCTCCTCCTTCTTAGGAGCCGTCTTCCGCCTCAGCACAAAAGGTACTGTCCCGCCCACGAGCACCACCGCCTCGTCCCCTGGCTTTGTCGCCTTGGGCACGAGCGCGAAGAGCCCCGTTTCGGTGACGGCGAACCGCCGCTGGGCCAGCAGCTGAGTGAGGTGCTGTTTGGCATTCAGGTCCATCTCCATATCGGCCTCGGCCGTTTTCCCCTTCTTCGCGTCCCCGGCCATGTGCAGCCTGTACTGCGTCTCGAAGTGCTTCAGGATCTGGGTGCGCACGTACCGCTCTTCGTCGCTGCTGGCGTTGCCGTAAAATCCGCCCATCACGGTCTTCACGAAGACGGAGAGCTTCGGCTCGCCGGTCTCGGCGTACAGCGGCTCGGGCGTGTTGCTGTCTTCGCCGCCGTCGCCGTCGTTAGTTTCAGGAAGGAGACCGGGCGGCTCGGAGGCGGCAAAGATGCGCGTCCACGGCCGGTGCACAGTGGCCACCTCCTTCTGAAAGTCCTCTTTGGTCTTTATGACGTCGAGGATGGACACCTCCTCGTCTGAATCGACGTCGTCGGGGCGCTCGTACTCCTCCTTGAGCAGAGGGTCCGCTAGAATTGCGAGGGCGTCGTCGATCTCGCTGCCGGGGTCGTACACCGCGGCGATGGTGTCGACGCGGCAGCCGTCCAGGGTGAGAAACCGGCTGTAGTCTGGGCTGCTCACCAGCGCCAACTCCTCGTCCGGCGCTGTCCCCTGCGGTACGTCGGCGTACCACAGGTGGTGCCCGCACTCCCGAAGCGACGTGAGGTAGGCCTCGTCATTCGACTCGTAGCCCGTCCACGCCTCAAAAGCGCAGCCCTCGCGGTTGTAGGGGATCGGCGGACTCGGGTTGAGCGGGTCGAGGCGGCTGCGGCCGCTGTAGTCGGGGCACCACGAGGGCAGGTCGGGCACGCGCGAGGCGTCGCGCTCCTGCCGCTCGAGGTACACCGTGATGATGTCGAGCTGCAGGTAGCGGGCGATCCAGCGCTTGACGAGGTTGGCGTAGACCTGCGCCGGGGACAGGCGGTACGACACGATCAGGTCGGGGATGCCGCACACTTCAGCGAGCCCGAGGAAGGCAAAGACGTTATCGCGCGGGTCTGTCGCCTGCGCGTCCGAGTGCCGTTCGAACACGTCCGGAAAGGGGCAGCCCAGCTTCCCGTTTCCCTCCCTCCGGTCGAGCGCGTGGGCGATGCGCCGCGTGCGCATGTGTCGGCAGATCCGGTCGAAGTAGGCGGGTGCGCGGGCGCGCCGCCTCTGCTCCACGAGGATCGCCTCGCCCTCTATGAGGCTGCGCTCGAGCACCTCCAGGTCGAGGGTCGAGCTGCCGACCACGAAGGTGCCTTTCTTTGCGAGGGCCATTTCCTGGATGACCCAGACGCGGTCGAACCAGGGGCGCGTCAGCAGGTTGCCGATATTTCGCTCCGTGTTGCCCCCCGGGAGGAAGAGCTTGTAAAACATGGGCAGCTCGCCCATGGCCGTGAGGGCGGGGCCGCTGCCAGGGGTCGCTTCGCCGAGCCAGACAACCACACCGCTGCAGGTGGTGTAGATGGCGCGCATAAGCATAACCTGCTGGGCACGCTCGTCGAAGTCGGCCTGGTTGATGCAGAGGGCGTCGACCCACAGCACGCGCGGCTCCGCCGGCTGGCGGAGGTGGCGGAGAGCCGCGGCCAGGTTCGTTGTGACTTGCACGGCCGTGCCGGACAAGGCGAGGGCCCGCGTATCGCCCGGGTCGCCCCAGCAATACGAGAGTGCCTCATACTTGATCTCTGGGTCAGCGAGGGAAGCATGGGAAAGGCTGCAGGCAATGTCGTCATCCCACCCGCCAGGCTCGAGGATCAGAAGGCGGATTTCCCGCCGCGCGTCGTCCAGCCTCTGGTACCGGTAATGCCGCGCTGGCTCGGTGGTTATGTCCAAGGCCATGGTTGAGGCAGGTGAGATAAATTGAGATCGCGAGGAGTGGGTTGGCAAGCTAGAGGTGATCGCGTTGTATTAAGGAGAAAAGATGCTTGCGCCAAACTGAGACCAATCTTCGCCTTGGGGAGGCATTTATTGTCAAACAACGACAGCTTTACGGGCTGTTGCGCCTCAGCATGCTTTCTTCCCCTCACCTTCCACCCTTCATCTTGATGGCTTCTAAGCCCGATGAGTTAAGGGAAGCGGGGTTCCCGGACCGCCATCAGAGCGAAGCGGCCAACCAGACAACAAAGAACATGCCGCACGGCGCTGGCCGACATGGGAATAGATAAGTAATATACAGCCTGTGGTAGCCTCTACAATGTCAGGATCGCGTTGTTTGTCCGAGCCAACCTAAAAATGAAAAATCAAGACAAGAAGACAAAAGTTGGGAAGGTGAGGAGAGAAGGGAAAGGAGAAAGAAGCCTTGGAGATAGCTACATCCCGATGGCTAAACGAGGTATCAGCCCTTGTTGATACTTTATTAAAGCGGGCGGCGTAAAAGTTCTTGCGTTCTTTAGCTGTAGCAGCTACATATGGTAGCCATGGCAGCTTTGGCAACTGGAGATGGTGGCTGTGGCAGCGGCCCAGACCATTACAGCTACCACGGCCTTTTTTGTTACTACCTACCTAGGTACGTACGTACCTACTAGCAGCTAGCAGCTAACTGATTGCCATGCCTACCTATGTAAAATAGGTAAATAGTAGGAGCGTAAGCAAATGCAGCCGGTAGCCTTGGCTAAGCTATAACTCTTTCGGTGGGTTTTGCAGTATGGAATAATTCTTCTAATGAAGGCGGGTTGGGTTGCGCGAGGGCGTTTGGTTCTTAACGGCCGGTATTTAATGATTTCGTTATTACGCTACAGTTATCTCTATGGTCAGCCGTACACATACTCCATTTTGGAGGGCCTCTTTGGGCCCTTCTATCTTCTTATAGCAGACGCCTTACTAGACCAATTCGGGGAAGTTCATGCGTGCGGTTTGGAAACCACCTTTCGAGTCTAGACGCCTTCTCTCCCATGGTTGCTTGGTCACTACCAAGTTTACGTCGCTAACTTCATCGCTACTCGCTACTCCCAGGCTCTCGTCCAACTTTCTGAAAGATGCCTTATCTTCCCAATGCTCGTCTTGGGTGTTCCTATAGCCACTATCCCACACTTGCTACCCGTTTCCGCTGAGAAAAGGCCGGAGGAAAGGAGTAGAAGGGAGGCGCAGAGACGTGGGAGAGAAGTGAGGCCTGGTCGAGCACGGCTGGGGGTTGAGCGAGAGTTCCAGCGCCTGAAAGAATGCGGCCACTGCGGGGCCTGCTGCAGACTAAAAGCGTGTACTGCTAGTGCCTCTTCTCAAGTGGTAGGCGAGAGGCTAGTTCAAGGCGAGGCTAAGACTGGCGGAGATGGAGGTCAGCGGGTGGAAGTTGCGGATAGTAAGGGCTGCGTCATATGCTCCAGGTGTAGGCTCACTGTCCGCCAACGGGTTAGCCCCCAAGCCATAAGTAGGTACCTATTTAACAGAAACTTTACGCCGACATCAGCAAGCAGCACGACCAGACCCATTAAGGGCGGGATTCCTACGGTGTTTCTGATCGCCCGCCACATGCCTTTATTAACAACAACCTGTCTCTGACTTGCCCACTCGCAGTTCCAAGCAAAACCCCACAATCCAAAAGGCGGGTTGTAACACCTAACCCATTAAAAATACATACATGCCCTATATTCTTAACAAAATCATCCCGCCAAAGTACCTTGAGGTAGTCTACTTAAAGGTGGTAAAATGGAAGGGACACTTCGTTGCTCTATTTCGGTGTTGTGGCTTGTTCACAGTTGTCGGCCGAGTCTTGTCCCTGTCTACCCCCTAACAGCTCGCAGCCGTGGGGTGGCCATCTCCCGGACTGGACAGATATCTACGAATTGAGCCTCTAGGTCACGGTAGGCTCTTGTTATGTAGGGTAGAGATCACGTAAAGTGCACCGTAAAGTGAATTGCGTGTGTATGTGAGAAGAATCTGCAACGCTATTACCACCCGCGGGCCCTTCATGTGAACCAGGTGCAGTGGGCCTAATGGGACCTCATTCTGACTCGATTCAGCGCTCCATCTAACAATCCGTCCGGGGTTCTTCTGGGCCGGACGGGCCGCTTAGCCTCGTCTGTCCATATCCGGATGCCTCTCGACTTACCTCGGTGCCTATCCCTGAGGTAATGACCACGCGGAAGCACACACAGCTAGCGCCGCAACAAGCCACGCGGCCGCCGCCCGCGGCCGCAAGGACACAGCTGCGCTATTGCTACGGGGTTCGTATGTGCCGTTGGTCTGCCGGCCCACCTCCTTGTCGAACTGCCCAATGATGTTTCCCCTCGGCCAGTACTCACAGACGAGGAACCAGGTGTCGCCACCACACAGCCGCCGGCCGCACCCGACGGTTGTGCTGTTCTTCCACACCAGCTGCGTGAAGTGCCCGGTTGCCTCGCTGAAGCTCGGATCGCCGTAGTTGTACTCTCGACGCTCGTCGCCCCACATGTCGACGCAGGACGTCACGTCCGAGCAGCCGATGGCGATATTCTCGCCGTACGGCCCGCCCGAGTGCTTGAAGTCGCAGTTGTCGTTATCTGTGAGATACGACGCCGCGAAGGAGGCGGTGGTGTCGTTCCACTCCGCCCAGGAGGCGCTGTGCTCTGTGCGGAAGAAATTGGTGCTGTTCAGAATAGCGGACCGGAAGGCCTGGTCGGATACGAACTGCGGTGCTGCGCTGGGGTTGGGAGGGGCCAGCGTGATGGTCTTGGTCACTGTTGGGGGAGACGGGTGCGCGGCTGACTGCTGAACGGCCGCGGAGAGGGCGACGAGGAGGGCGCATAACGGATGCATCTCGTTTAGCTCGTCAACTGTTGCAACTTAAGTAGGTTTTCGTCGGTGTCTTGAATTGTACTTAATTATGAAGTCTTGTATCCTGGCATCAGGAATAAGAAATCCCTTGCCCGCCTTCGAGGGAGATCGGTCTTGCGGTCACGACGAGACAAAGACATCTGGATGCGACGCATCGGCGTCCTTGTCTCCTCGGCAGCAGCAGTCATTGCTTTTATATGAGAACAAAGGGAAGCTGAGCTATTGGTGTGAGGCCCCGGTGTGACGTGCGCATATGCGCCGCCCATGCCGTAGACCTATCTGGGAATTTGAGGCTGCGTTGGTGCTCGTAGATCGTCGGCGTGGAAAACAGGGCTCGTTCCATGTCGTCCCCCTTGGAGGAGGTTGATTGGGCCAAGGGAGCCCTGAGGCCGGCGGGAAGCGATGACGTGGGTCCAGGCCGGAGGTGTGGGTCTATAATGATTGTTAGCGCCGACGAGGTGCTAGCGCTGCTAGTGCGTCACCGTGGTGCTAACGCCAACTCACCCCTTACCGTGCGACACGCCTTGGTCGTACGTTAACGCGAAAGGCGTGCTTCTAACAGCTAGTCTTGGCCCCTTATCCCCTTTTCTGATGACGGCCTCACAGATTTCGATTTCACACACCCCCACGATGGCTCCAGAGCAGGTATCATGTGCAATTAGCGACAGCTGTGTGCTCAACGAAAGAGGAGGCTATGGCCACAGCAAAAAGGCACGTGCTATCAAAAGTGCATTTCGTGCAGAGGCGGCCTTAGGGCACCGTTTTCCCCATCGAAGATGAAGCTCTCTTTTTAGGGAGACTTCGTGGGCATATGCAAGAACTCGCCTGGGCCCTAAACTACTAGGTACCGTAGGTGGGACCTGATCACATGCCTGGCGTGCGAGGCTGCACCGGCGGGATACCCATGAATGAATTACAGATACTCCGCTCCCGTGATCTTCTCAGGAGGATGGATCATCGGTTATAGGGCCCAAAAATTCGTGGAGACCCTCGCGGAAGGTCCCGGACCTGCATAAGGCTACTTCACTCTCGCCATGACATCATCCAACCGCATGGGCCCACGCGCCAGCTGCGCCGCCGGGACCATCATCATCACGTCACGCCACCTCGGCCGCCTATAAGTCTAGTAGGGGGTGACCACAGGCCACCAGTACAACCCTAGGCTGGTGGTTCAAGCTGATCGCTCTCTACTTTCTAACAGCAGCCATCATGACCACTACGAGATCTATGGAGAAGGCTGCAGCCTCCGCAAACAAGGCGCACACGGGCGACAAGCATAAAATTGAGAATCCGCCGGATCCGGCGCCGAAGGCGAGAAAGAAGGAAAAGGACGAACACCAAAAGGAACCCGAGAAGCCGGAACATGCTGCCGCCAAAGGTGGAGGCCGTCACGGAAAAGCGCACAAGACTGGAGGTGAGGGTGCCGTCGAGCCGGACGGCCGCAACAGCGAGCTCCCCTCGACCATTCTAGAGAAGGGCATTATTTACTTCTTCGTGCGCGGCCGCGTGAACATCGACGAACCCGAGGACCTCGAGGAGGTCGCGCGCAGCTTCTTCGTTCTGCGTCCGATCGAGAAGGACGCCAAGCTCGGCGAGGGCACCATCGGCGACGCTTCCAACAGCCGGCTGTGCATGATCCCAAAGAAGGTTCTGCCGCAGAGCGGTCGGGATCGGTGGATCGCGTGGGTCGAGAAAGCCGGCACCGACTTTGCTACGCTCAAGGAGACGTTCTTGGACGCGAGCGACTACGAAACCAAGACGGCGGGCAAGCGCCACCGGCCTGCCGCCACTCCCATCGGGGAGGGCGTGTATGCGATTACAACCACAGGCCGGGAGAGTCACCTCGCGTATATTCTGTCCGTCCCGGAGAAGCTGGGCGAGCTGCAAAGCGAGATCGGCCTGAAGAACAAGGGAAGCTTCATCATCAGCACCCGGAATCCCAAGTACCCACCGCCCAAAAACGCGCAGCTTCCGCAGACACCTGAGTACTCTAAAGAGTGAGTTCTCAGCAGCCTTCCAATCACGGCCTTTCCGCTGCTTGCTCTTTTCGAACCCGGCGGGCGGTGCTTGCTGACCGCCTTTCAACTATAGGATCATGGATGAATTCCGCGACCTCCGCTGGGTGGGCACGGAGCCCAAGCACCTCGATGTGGCGGGTACGCAGTTTCTCCTCATAGGCGAGTCGTCTGGCATCGAGAAGGCGATGAGACCCGGCGAGGCAGATCAGAAGGACCCTGGCACGGAGGATCCGATGGAAGAGATGGAGCTGCTCGAGGAAGAAGACACGGTGCGGATGAAGCATCTCAGTGAGGATCACTCGACCGCCATATTTACTGATCTGGAGGCTCTCTCGGGTCATCATAATGGCGGTAAATAGGTCTTCTTTAGTCTACACATTCTATGAAACGGCCGACACCGAAAAGCCGTCACATAAACTGTAGGCACCCTAGTCTATAAGAGAAAATCCTCAGTCACAGCTGAGGTCGCTCTTATCGCTTATATTCCCATAGAAGTCTTCACTTAAGTCAGATGCTCAAAAACGAATAGCGATTGATTCTGCGTTGGTGGACATCATGATAATCACGCCTCCCCACCTGAAGACAATTGTTCACGCTTGTCCTATTAACGCGACGAGAAGGGCCAAGTCCCCCCGCGTAAAAACCCGACTTGCATTTAGTCCAGGAGCCAACGATCGTGGGAAAACGCCTCAGTAGATATGGCGAGCGATATATAATTATTTCAATAAAAAGATACCCAGAAAGGGGGCAGCAAAAAAAGAGGAGAGGCTATCCTGAAATCATCGTCTGCGTCATCATCTTGACGGCCCAGCCCAAAGTGCAAGAAATTGGAAAAAAAAAGTTGATCGGACCCGGGCTCGAACCGGGGACCGCCTGTGTGTTAGACAGGTGTGATAAACCAACTACACCATCCGACCATATTTGAATATGATAGGACGACTCTTACCTCCACTTATAAGCGGCAGTGCTCAGAAGGGGTAAGTTGTTGGAGAACACGCAAAAGAAGCACCGACGATGACCGCAATTTCAAAGAAGTCCGCACGTCCTATATTGTATAGCGCTTAATTCTATAGGTACAACCTGTACCTATGCGTTGGTAAGCAGCCGTTCAACGTACATCCATACCGTAGCTTGATCTAGGATTTAGTCGTTCCTCCGCAACATTGATGTGCTGGATGCACTTGGCTGCCTTCCGCAACCAGGCCCCACAATTCTTTGCAAGGGTTAGCTTACACAACCACACAACAGCGACTCGAGGCTCAAATCTAGACCAACAACATTTGAGCTAGGCCCTATCAAAATTGAAATACTGGGAGATATAATAAGGCAATATCAGGAAAGGTAGTACACAAATGGGAAGAGAATGAGCACCTCGACCTTAACTGGTAGGCATCCTGTAACAACCCGTAGCAACAGCCCCTGAAGTGCCAAGTCGACCAGACAGAAGCAACCAAGCATTACTATATCCTTGCGAAACGTGGAGGTCAAGAACTAATGATAGTACCCCAATCAAGTATATGATTGACTACTAACACAACACCTCAGCCCATGCCTGGAAGTACAATGGCCACTAATGGAGAACTCAGGGATGGACGTTGGAAACTTGGTGCTATAGACTGTAGATGGGAGCCAGCTCGGTACGGGTGCAATGGTTTTCCTAACTTGTGATTATCAGGGGCTTGTGTATTGTGAATCTCAGGGGGCAGCTTGGGAACTCCATCCATTTCAGCACCCGGAGGGACAAAGTGATTCTCACATAGGGAGCTCTCAACCGGATTCGGGACGAAAGTCTCTGGTAGATGTGGGCCTCCAACAATGGCTTTACCTCTCTACCGCTCGGGCCTCACAGTACATCCGAACGAAGGGCAGGCTTCCATTAACTACGTGCCTACCTTGGCCTACTTACTTGCTAGAAAGTCTGCTAGTGACGTCAACAAATCAGTGCCGTGCAATAAAATAGCAGACTTGATAATCGAGGGCATTTATTGTGAGGGCGTTGTTGCCTCTCGAACTCTCTCCTGCTTTGTTTTTTGTCTCTCTTCCTAACTTCTTCTTTCACTGGTCACCATCAACCTCGAGACTATCTCTACGGAGCGACAATTCCCTCAGCCCATCCTCCGAACTTCGAGATCATCCAACCATCCTTGAGCTTTATCCACATCGAAAGTCTCTATCATACCAACCGCGACAATGTGCGTCATCATCTATGCAAGGTGTCCGAACGATGTCTGCGGCTCCCCCGTCACGCCGCGCGACCCGACGGCAAAATACGCAACGACGCAGCGCGTCCTAGAGTGCGGCCTGGACTCCTGCAATGGCATAATTGCGGAATACGTCGGCCTCTGGCCCGCGGACCTGGATCGGTTCTACTGCAACAACCCCCAGTGCCCGAACAGCAAGGGCAACGTCGCCGAGGCCCACACGGGGGACAACGGCGAGGTCGACAGTGGCGATAACGCATCGGCGGCTGGACCTTCGTCTACGCCCACTGCCCCCGCCGACTCCCAGGGTGTCTCGGCCGCCAGCGATCGAAAGGCCGTCGATGCTCGCGTATGTACCTACCTATATACCTACTCTCCCCGTGTGATAATACTCCCGTCGGCAACACGCTCGCCAAGGCGCACATGTCATGGCTGTGGGGATTGTACGTCTCGAATCAAGGATGGAATGGGTGCTAACACTACGACGCCACACTGAAGCAGGCAGCACCGCACCAGAGGCCCGTGCGATGGACGCATGAGGAGATTGCTTGGTTGAATACGGGCAGGGAAATGGGCCTCACTTGGGTCGACATCGCGGAGGTAAGTGAACTCTAGTATACTTTGATGCTATATTACATCACACCCTCTCCCTCTCTCTCTCTCCCTCTTCCTCTCCCCCCTTACCCCTTACCCCTTACCCCTTCTTGCTATTCCTGCCTGGGGAATCACCCTGCTGATGCGGCAACGCGTTCGACTCCAGCGACTGCCGGGACGCAACGCCAGAACTTGCGCCGCGAAGTACTACCGCCTCGCCAAGAAGGCTGCCGCTGCCGCTATTGAAGGCAACTAAGATTCGATACGTCGAGATGAGAGATGGATCGTCGACGGGAGAGAGGGGGAGAGAAGAAGAAGCGAGGAAGAATGAGATTGTTTGCGGGGAATCCCTGTAGGGGAAGATGACAGGTTGCGGCCGATCATCGACGAGGCAAAGGAGGAGCATCAGGGCCTCATCTTCATGCACAGAGAAACCGCGCCGCTGATAAGGAGCACGATGGAGCATTGGCATCGCTCAGCAGGAGAAACCTCAATGGAGACGCGCGTGCTAGATTGATGCGTGCCAGATTGGTGCGTGCCAACTTATTGATGCGTTGCCCAAGGCTGGAATGGCATGCCGATGATGAGAGATCGATGGCGATGAAAGACAGCATATTTGGCGAGAATGACTTGGTGGAGCAACGTCACTTGTTTCCCTTACCAATAGATCGGACCTGTGAGGAAAGGCAGCTGGACTTTTAGCTCACCACCTCTCAGTACTGCCCGAGCATGGAGGTATTTCTCCTCCATATGACCAAGCGTCCTTTCTCTCCCCGATGCATGATACGGGGCGGGAATGTTAGTGGCTATCCGCCCTGGGAAGGTGAAATGAGATTCTTGGTGTGGCGGGTTGCCAGCGCTGGAAGACCGACGCGGCCAGAGAAGAAAGTTGTTGCCCAAGCCTACGCAGCAGCTTGTGCGTGCGCCGTCGATACGAAGCGGAACGGCCTCTCTGGACCGTGACGTGTATGGACAGCGGGGCCCGACTGTGGATTTTCCACCGAGATATCGACTTTTTGATTTCATAGGTCCCTCAAAGAGCGACGGGCTGGCGGCGAAGACGGAATATATAGAGATATCGGGCTGGTATGGACACAAGATCGCGGCCAGTTTAGAGCACATCCAGGGATACCCCCGACCCCCGCCTGAATTGCTGGCTGGCACGCCATCACCGAGGCCGGCCAATACTAGTCCGCTGGGGCGTTGGCACGCGTCCGAGGTCGAGTATTTGGATGCCCAACACCAGTACAATGGTCAAGGCTACTTCTCCGGCTAGTCTCCCGTACGGGCTCAACTAGACGCCAGTGGGGGCGGTGTTCCCTCATTGACCGAGCAGGCTGACATGTACGGCGGCTTAGGGGGAAGCATAATTGGAGGAGATCATCCTTTATTTCTGGCCAAAAGAGGAGCAGATATCAAACACGTGATACACACACACCTTCAAATGCACTCGTAGGCCGGCGAGAGCCTCTTTGGTCTCTCGTAATATACGCATACCTGTTCGTGGCTCCACCTAGACGATACCAAGGCCACGCGGGAAGGCGTTCAACCTGCTAGATGCCGTCTGAGTCGACGGTCAGCCCGAGCACAGGCCGGCGCGGCTCGGAGATGCGCACAACCAGCCCCCCACGGTTCCAACTGGCTATGTCTTGTGGGGGCATGTCGAGCAATGGCTGTGACCGAACCGTTGATATACGGCCGGCCAGGGTGATGGTTGGGGGCTCACGCTAGAATAGGACGTTGGGGGCGAGCCGCCAGATGAGTTCCACGAGTTCTGGAGGTAGAGCACACAGCCACGGAAGTCCGCAGGTATGCGCCATCCTTCGCAGGACCCCCTGGTCGGCCCTTTCTCTTCCCTGCGGGGCGAGATGCAGAAGAAGCACCATGGGGCAATGATTCTGATAACAGCCGATGTTCTAGAGACGATCCAGAGCCCCGGGCTCTGGCAAGGGGCACTTCCGGATGAAGATGACGAGACAGTCGTAATGGATGGGAACGTACTCGGGCGAAAGAGCAGTGGTTCCACGCCGGATATCAGCAGGGCCAATGCCCGTCGAACCTCATCGTCGCATAGCCTGGCCTCGGGAACGGAAAGGGCCGGTCTGCCCTCCATAGGACGTCGAGTTTTCATTTCCGAGCACTGCAGATAATGGATTTAGTAACGAGGCCAAGTTTCTGGGAGGGCTCGGCTTTCGTACATGCTACAACTCTCTCGTGTTGGGAGATGTGGCCCGCGCAAACACCGCACCTCTGTACTAGCCCGAGATGAATCGGCGAAGTTGTCCGAGTTTGGAGGGGCACGTGATGCGGGTCAAGCCTGCAGGTGCTCACTTCGACAACCAGTTGACGGTCGGGGGAGATCAGAGTCGTCGCACGTAACGAGAAACGAGAAGGCTGGGCTACATGCAAGAGGTCGTTCCAGATTAGTGTATTATATTGTAGGAAGAGTAGAGGGTCCTCCAAAGCAGTGCGACTATCACCCCCCAGGTCTACGGATCACTTTCCCTGGCCTCCCGTGCTACCTCTGGAGGCCCCCTAAGGCCGCGCCAACGTACGGAATCGACGTTAGGACGTTAGCAAGCGTAGGGGCTGTTGGCGCGTTTGCTTTTGATTCGGGAGCTGAAAACGCCATGACCTAGATATCTAAGCGCGTGCTTCTAAGCACGTGCTAAGGTACCTAATTTGCCCCGCGGGTTGCCGCCACTGCATCTGCTGCTCCGTGCACAGGTCAAAGCGCAGCAGCGCCGCCTCGCTGCGAACAGGTGGCAACACGAGATGAGCCTTACCTTCCCCGTATGATGGATCGCCTCAGCACGTACCTCGCAGACGCCCATCTCGGCCACCGCGAAGCCGACGTGCGCGCGGCCGTAGCCCAGGGGGCGGAGGACGTGCGGGCGATCATGGGCCAGGACTGGTCGGCCAGCGAGGTGCGGCAGCACGCGGCGCGCACTATCGCCGTGCGTCCGACAGTTTGCGCTCGCCAGGTTACGGCGATCCTGTGGTACCTCACGGCGCTGGCAGTCGAGCGCAACCAGGGCTTCAGGGACGGCGCGTTCGTGTGTCGTGACCCGGACGGGCGGCTGTCGGCCTACTTCCAGGGCGTCGGTACGCCCCGCGCCAGCAGCCATCTCCGGCGCCACAGCGCGCCCGGCTGCACCGGCGGCGTGGACCTCGTCAGCCACGACGACGACGGACTGCTCGAGGTGCCGGCGCTCGCCCACGGCCACCGACACGTGCTGTACATCGCCATCACTCGGGACAAGCGCCGCGGCACCTGCCTGTTCCTCAAGCCCGAGCACTGCGGCGTCGCCAGCCTCGCCGACTGGGCCTACCACGCCGTGCGCTACGCCCGCTCGCTGCGGCGGCGACACCTGCGCCTGCTGTACCTGTGATGCTGCGGCGGGGACGACGACGGAGGCAAGAGCGGCGGGGCTGTCCGCGCGCGCAAGGAGCGCATTCCCGACCATCTCGTTCGCGCCTTCGGCCAGGCCGTGCGCGCAGCCGGCCTGGCCGACGGGCCGGCCGCCATCGCCGAGGTGGGCCGGTACAGCGGGGGGGAGGGCATCGCCGGCATGCACGCGTATCTGGCCGCGAAGCTCGCCGACCCCACGGCGCTGCGGGGGCCTGCCGACGAGCCCGCCCGCGTGCGGCTGCTACTCCTGCTGCTCCGCCTCCGGGCTGAGTACGACTTCGTCGCCTGGCGCTTCGGCGACGAGGTCGTCCTCGACCTGCCTGCCGACCTCGCACGCGCGCTGCCCCAAGCGCCTGGCGTGGCCGGCCCGTCGCCATCCCTGCTGTGGCCACCGAGTTCCTAGCGAGAGGACTTTGGAGGGGCGTATGTCTACGACGCCTGTCCTGTAACTACGTACGGAGCCATGCATTAATATTCACGAAGGACAATTCACTGCTAACCACCTCGAAGGAGCCCGGTCGAACGCAAGACGCACCCCAGGTGGCCCTAGCCGATCCTGCAAATCCCTCGAAACCGAATCCACCATCTATCCCGACTGTCGAGCGATGCCCCAGCGGCCTACTGGGGAAGGCCTAGTGTTGAGAGAGGTTGAGAAAGGCCTCAAGAGATCCACCAAGAGACCCCGGGCACGAACCACCATCTAGACCCCACCTCGGACAGATAGATAGACATTTGCCCAGACAGGCTCAAGCCTACACTCAGCTAGAGGAATACAAGCAAGGATATCCAGCCACAAGGACACGATCCTATGATCGGGGTTGCCTACCACAGCGCGGACCTCAGACCCTACCGCGGATGGGTTCAGGACACGTACTCTATAGATAGCCACCGTCACCGACAGGCTCACGCCCACAGAGAGGAGTGGAATAGACAATCAAGGATGTTCAGTTACGACAAGGGGATCCATCACGGTTGCGCACCACATCGACATACACAGGACCTGCCGCGCGCTTGCCTATAAAAAGCCACTAGGCCATGGGCCGGCCAAAGCGGTTGGATGTGGCGATCCGACGTGGCGATCGACGACCAAACGCACCCCGTGAGGGATCCGGACGGACCGGGATCCTCTGGGTCCTCATGAGGCCTGCCGACGTCCCGCAGCGCATCCGATGGACAGGATCAAGTTCAACATGGACGGGCATCAGGTCTACTCACACCAGGTGGATAGACTACCCAGAGGCCATCAACCCAATGGCCACCCCATTTACGAGCCCATTTACGACCCAACTATCATTACAACGCTTTCACCCTGATTTTGGCCGTTCGCATCTTCCTCCTTCTCCTGATCATTACGATTCTATTGGTGATGTGGTGACGGTTTGATGCCAACCCTTGTTGCTAGCAAGGCTCTAAGCCTCGCCAGCTTCTGCCACCCGAGCGCACGCTTTCTACACGTCCTAGGGTATCTTGTCTAGGCCGAAGACGAAATAACTAGCTGGCAAGGCTTCATAGCCAGATCTTCTTCTCTCTTCCTTTTTTGTCCTTTCTTCTTTGGCGGTTCTCGGCTGATCACTTGGAAGTTACGGTGGTTCATTTCTTCTGGTGTTTTGTGGTGGTCTGGGGGTCGCTGCCCTTGTCCCCGGAATAGCCCCCTCTTAGGCTTGGTCTGGAGCCCAGCAATAAGTCGCTTGAGTAGCAAGGGAAGATGGCCCCAGGTCCCACCCTATTGGTAGTGTGGAGAAATATAAGCCAGAATCTCCTTAGCTACAGCCGGAGGATCTCCCTTTTGGCCCAGCGGTTAACTTGGCAGGTAGCTAGCTGGTGAGGAGGGATCCTCCATCCGCCTTACAACCCACGCACGTCTCCGACCGTTCCGAAGAGGGACCTCGACGAAGAGGCCAGCCGTCCGTTTTCTGTTCCGTTTTGTGGCCCGACGGCATCTTGTCTACGGCATCTTGCCTACGGGCCGGTTCGGTCTCCACCACCACGACGGCTGTCGCAGGGCGGCGAAAACAGCCTCCCAGACCGCCCTGCCGCCGCTGACGAGGCGATCGGACACGTAGTAGGCGGTCACGGTGACGACGACGGCGGGGATGCAAACGGCGAAGTACAGCCAGAAGCCGCCCTGCCCGGGGCCGTACGGATCCGCCATGCTGAACACGGAGGCGACGAGCGAGAGCGGGATGAAGACGAGCCCGACGAGGGTCAGGTTCCTCGATCTCCGGGCCTCCTGCAGCGAGCGCTGCTGCTCGCGGAAGGCCTGCCTGTTCCCGGCGATACTGGCGAGGCCGGTGATGGACGAGTTGACGCGGCCGACGGACTGCCGGATCCAGTCGAAGCGGTGGTACAGGAAGCGGAAGTCGGCCTCGACGTCCTGCCACGAGCGGATCTGGCCGGGGTCGGGCGGGCGGTCGAGCGGCACGCGCAGCTGCACGAGCACCTCCTCCAGGTCGAGGAAGAAGTGGCCCAGCCTGCGCTCCAGCGTCTGGGCGTCGCTCCAGTTGGCCTCGACCTCCGACAGCGCGAAGCGGGCGAAGTCGGACTGGCGGCCCATGCCCCGCAGCGTCTCCATCACGTTCTTCCGCAGCGCGTCGAACAACTTCGTGTAGTGGCTCGCCACGATCTTCTCGAGGAAGAGGGCCACGGACCTGCCGGGGGTGGCCATGTCCACGAGGTCGCCGTGCGCGGTCAGGTAGAAGGCTAGGTCGTCGGCCACGCACGTCCTCGGCGGGCCCCGGCGGCACCGCAGCTGCGCCTCGGGCGGGACGAAGTCGACGTACCCGTCGCCCGGAGGCTCCGACGCCATCGGCAGCTCGAGCCCTTTGAGCGGGCCTTCGTCCAGGATCCTGATCCTGCGCAGGGGCGGGTCGCAGATCACTATGCCTAGCCGGGTCTGCTCGTTAGCTACTATCACTAGCCGGTGGCCACGGAAAGAAGAGACGAGGAAGAGACGGGAAAGAGATGAGGGTCGTACTGTCCCATCCGTCGCCCGCCGGCACGGCCCGGCTCCAGAAGACGCACCGCCGGTGGACCATGCCGGCGCTGGCGAACGCGCCGTTGAGCCGCGTGCCACGGATGACGCGCGCCGTGTCCGGACAGCGCGCCCGGAACTTATCGCGGGCCAACTCCGGCAGCAGCACCAGCTCTTGGTAAGCCATGCACAGGTAGTCTCGCGCGGCGTAGTTCGAGGCCAGCAGGCTGGACTGGCCCCGGTCGGGCGGCACAGCGACCGTGGTGATCCGCTCGTAATCCATGAACAGGGACGGGTGCAGCCCAAAATGCGGGCCCAGGACGCCCACGAAGTCGCGGCTGGCGCCCTCGACGATGTACACGGTCCTGCGCCGGTCCGCGCTCATGTGTGTCGCCGACGATCGCCGGTCGAGGAGGTATCGCCGGAGCGCCTCGGCGTCGCCGAACTCGCGCGGCGGTGACGATGGCGGTGGCGACGGCGGTGACGATGGCGACGACCCCTCCGCTGCCACGGCGCCGTTGCCGTTGCCGCCGCCGTCCGGCAACTCGAGCACCAGGACGCGGCATTGCCGGCCCGGCCAGTGGACGCCGTACCGCGACATCTTCGCGTCCGGCCGGCGCAGGCGCGGGTCGGCGGCGCACAAGTCTCTTACCAGCGCCTGGTACTCGCCCTCGGGCGCCATCCACGCGCCGTCGCCTGTCGCCATAGCGTATCGGGTGCGAGGTATCTATACCTGGGTGCCTAGGGTAGGTAGGTACCTAAGGTATGTAGGAAGAAAGCTTGATAGATCCATCCATGGATGCCCCCGAGGCTGGAGGCCAAGCCTCGAGCTGAGTGGCGGCGACGCGCAGAGGGGCAGCCTAGCGGAGCAGCTCGATAGGAGCCACGTTGGGCGCTAATGGTGTCACACGGCCTATCGGGCGCAGAACGGAGGACAACAACAGACCAGCGCATACGAAGCGCCCGGCCTTGGAAAAGCCCAGACCGACCAATAGGAAGGAAGACACCCTCCCGACAGGCCACGCCAGGGGCGTGACCGGGGGGAAAGCACTCTCCTTGCGATATAGGGTCGAGGACCGGCTCCTCCGAAGGACGAAGGAACAGGAAGCAAGGAACCTCGGACCTTGAAAGAGTATTAGCTGAATCGACGCTTTATCTGCTCCAAGCTCTAAGATCCTTAGCCCTTGTCACAAATGGGCACTCATCCAGTAGGAGGCCCGCATAGGCACCTCCTCGACCGCTGGCAGAAAATCGTCGGCCCAGAAGTCATCATGAACATTCAATATTTTGCATACAGTACTTTTACATCAGATATCCACCCTCCTTGCTTTTCCTAACTTACAATGTCACCGCCGACACACCCATACTATCGAAACAGCGATACGGTTACACTTCCGCCTCTTGAGGGCGCCACGGAGGGGGTGCCTCTGGCCGGTCGCTCTCGCCCTCGCCGTCCGCGCGGTTGGCGAGCTTCTGCTCGATGAAGTGCGAGACGGCGGCGCCGGAGAGGCGGTGCTCGGACTCGAGCTTCTTGTTCATGTCCTCGTGGCGCACGAAGAAGCTGAGGAGGAGGGCGACGAGGGAGAGGATGAGGTAGACGGTGAAGACGCTAGTGAAGCCGGCCAGGTAGGACCGGAGCAAGCGGTCCTTCAGGTCGGTGCCATTGGGCAGCGCGTGCAGCTGGCCTACGAAGCCCTCGGCGTCGTCGGCGATGGCGCGCGGCAGGCCCTCCTCGCCCAGCCGCGCCGCCATCGCGTTCTGGAAGGCCGCGCCGCCGATGCCGACGCCCAGCGCGGAGCCGAACTGGCGCAGGAAGGCGTACATGGCCGCCGCGGCGCCCTCGTCGCCGGGCCGGCAGTTGGCCTGCGCCGCGAAGCCCTGTGCGTTGAGCACGGCGCCGTGGCCCAGGCCCAGCACGACCAGCATGGACACCCACAGCGCCGTCGACTGCGGCCGCCAGCTGAGGGCCACCAGCAGCCCCGTGCCGATGACGATCAGCAGCCAGCCTGCCCAGATGGACGGCCGGTAGCTGTTGAAGCGAGTGACCAGCACGCCGGTGACGATGCCGCCCGGCGCCAGCGTGAAGGCCATGGGCAGCACGGCCACGCCGGTGATGGTCGGGCTGAAGCCCTTGACGGCGATGAAGAAGAAGGGGATGTAGAAGACGACGCCGAGCACGGTCAGGCCCTGGATGGCCCCGCACGCCAGCGTCGCCGTCGAGCTGGCGTTGCGGAACAGGCCCGGCCGCAGGATCGGCTCCCCGGCGCCGTACCTCTCCCACACCCCCGTGGCCACCAGCCCCGCCGCGCCCAGCACCAGCGGCACCAGCGTCTGCGCGCTGCCCCAGGCGAACTGCGTGCCGCCCCACGACACCGCCATCAGGAAACTCGTGCTCGAGGCCATGAACACGAAGCTGCCGACCCAGTCGATGCGCGCCAGCTTCTCCGCCATCGTCGCCGTCCGCGGCCGCAGCGTCAGCAGGTACGGCACCCCCACCAGCCCGAACCCGCAGAAGGGGAACATGAGGTAGAACACCCAGCGCCAGGTCGTGCGCTCGGCGATGAGCCCGCCCACCACGGGGCCGATGGTGCTGCCCAGCGCCCACGCCGCCAGTCTTACTTAGTCAGCAAAAACCTGTTCTCGTTCTGACAGCTTCGGGACGAAAGAAAGGCAACGTACACCGTTCCGTACCACTTTGGGCGGAAGCGCAGGGGCACGATGTCCGTGAAGATGACCTGGCTGAGCACCATGACGCCGCCGCCGCCGGCGCCCTGGAAGGCCCGGCCCGCCAGCAGCACGCCCATGTCCTGCGCCACCGCCGCCAGCACCGAGCCGATGGTCACCATCACCATGGCCGCCACCAGGCAGCTGGGCCGTCCGAACACGTCGCTGAGCGCCGCCGTGAAGGGCATCGTCACCGCCGTCGTGAGCTGGTACGCCGTGCCGATCCAGAAGCCCTGCGTGGCCGTGCCCTGGAGGTTTGTCGTCATGGCCTGTCGTTGTCAGTCGGGAGGTGTTCCGGCGAGAAGGGAGAGAAACAACCAAAAAAAGAAAAAAGAAAAACAAAGCAAAAAAAGAAACCCAAGAAAAGATACAACTAAAAAAGACAACTATATAAGACACAACCCAGAAAGATACAACCCCCAAAATATATAGCCTGGAAGAAAAAACAACCTAAAAAAAGATACAACCTAAAATAAGGAAAAAACGCAGAGAAAAGAAAGAAAAAGGATAGACGACGTACGGTTACGGAGGTCACGGTGGCGGACCCGTCAAGGGAGACCATGAAAGACAGGGTGGCCAGGGTGAAAAAGATCAGGAGCTGGTGCGTCGTGGGCTTCCACTGCTCCTCCGCCAATTCCGCCTCCAACGCCTCCAGCGCCGCCTCCTCGTCCTTCTCGCTGGCCAGCGTCTCGGAGCTGGGAACCTGCACGGCCGCCCTGGCGGGGGGGGCCGGAGGACGACTCGGCACTCCATCCTCCTGCAGCGTAGACGGTCTCTTCTCGATGTCGGCCATGTCGGCCATGTCGACCACGTTGGCGCTCCTGGTAGGGCGAGAGAAGGAAGCGTCGACAGATAACGCGAGGAGGAGGAGCCTTTATGATGCGGAGGCGGCACGACAACCAGGACAACTTTTCTTTTTCATAGAGACTGTCACCCGGCACCTCATCGGGCTATTATACAAAAATCTGCTCCGTGCCGCTGCCCCCTTATACCCCCTCCCTTCCCCTCCTCCACCTTTGAGTTTTCTTCTTGTTGTCAAGCAACCCGCAGAGAGGAAAGGAACGGCGCGGCCGAGAGAGGCCAGGCCTGATACATTTCTCAAGAGCCGCCGGCCAATGGTGTGAGAAGATCGGCGCAGGTGTCACGACAGAAACGAACGAGGCAAGGCTTCGCTCCCCCCATGCCCGGGAAAGCGTACAGAGTACCGTAGCCGCCGCCAGCGGCCACCGCGCAACTTCCCACGTGCTTGACGGCCGACCGTTGTCCCCAGCCCGCAATATTTCGACTTGCCTGGAACCGTTACCGTTCGAGCGTCTAGGCGGAGACGGTCTGGTGGGCAGTTTGCTCAGTAGAGACTCAGTAGAGCCGGGTCTGGATTTTGACGACCCGAAAGGAGTATCGACCGGGGCCACCCAACACCTCGTATCCGCCCGATACCGACGACGCCCTATCCACAACCGCCGATAAGTAGCTTAGTTGCGTACCCACCAATACCGACGGCCGTTCTACAACACCGATTTGGGATTTAGCAAGGGGAAGGGGGAAGGGATAAAAAAAAAGCCACCCCCGTTGTTGTCGGGTGCCCGCCGCGTGCTAACCCGTCCCATACGGGAGGGAGATGCGTATCCACCCGTAGGGCTATTATTGCATGGAGGTATAGACTACCTACGCACGTTCTACTGGAGCTGTCTAGTTCGTTTACTTACATCAAGACGTTCTTGACGCTACCCGCACTATGAGGAGCTATTATTAAACGGAATTGCTCCTGGGCGACCACCCCTCGGCCGACGCGCCGGCGAGCCCAGAGCTAGAGCCAGTCGCCATACCTAGGTATCTTTGTTGGTCTTAGCCTCTTGACCAGGTAGTAGACGGACCTAGGCCCGAAGTCTCTACCTCGGGGCACTGTACCGTACTGCCTCCGGGATCCTTGCCCGGTGCCTGTGCCTCGCCGGGCACGACAGGAGGGTGCCGGTAAGGCCTCTACTTCTTTAGCCATCCCGCGTCCGCATCCTCCCACTGCCTCGTGGTGATCCCAGAGAGGCGGCTAAGCATGGAGATTTCCGCTGAAGCGGCTCGAGGCAGGAGGTTGCCCGCGCCGTGGACACCCCCCAAGAAATACTTTTTGACCCCGGAATAATCTGGACCGGGATGTCTCTCCCTCGAGGTCGGCCCCTTGAGCGCTGCAAAGCGTGGGGGGTATTTACAGACAGATATACGCTAGTTCCTCGTGTTCGAGCCCACATCCGCTAGCGACGAGAGGTCCATCCCAATCGAGCAAAGTCCCGGGCCGAACCCCGTCCTGCAACGTGCGCCACTAGCGCGCCACCGTGCGTCCCTCCTGGTCTCTGGTGTCTGGTTGTCGGATCCAGTGCGCTACGGAGGGTAAGGCCCGGACTCGGAAGGAATGCTGGTAGCGGAGGGTTCGCGAGTTATTGCTGAGTGCAAGCACAGATTACTGGGGTTACAAGTAGGCGACGAGCTGAACGCACAAACTCGGATGGGGGACTACAGACTAGGCCTTCTTCGTCTCCCGAGTCTATTTCCTCCTTCCCTTCTTCATCCCAGCAGTTCGGCAGGCAGGCACATCAAATTTTCAGCTCCTCTTGCCCCAGAGACTTAGAGCCGTGGACCCTGGAAAACTCGACTTCAAACGCGTTCCCAACGGAGGTATCAATCCGTACCTACCTACCTAGATACGAATACCTACCTAGATATGGATACCTACCTAGATACGGATACCTACCTACCTACCTACCTACCTACCTACCTAGGTAAGTATAGGTAGTTCTCCCAAATTCGCGCAAACCAACGAGCCTGCAGAAAGTTTTCTCCTCATGCCATGCTACCACGCCTGCCTGCCACCGAGCGCAATCACGAGATGGATGGCCTTCGTGAGGTACGAAGAGTGTAGATGAAAGAAAGTGCTGACTCCAAAGCAGGATCCGCCCGTCATCCGGGGCCACCCTGCCACCGAGCCACCCGTGCCAGGGCCGTCCGGGGCTGCCCTAGGCGCCCATCGCCAATCAGCTCCGCGCCGCCTTCACCGCTCCGCTTCGGGCAGAGCGAGCACAGCGCGCGCTGTTGCCGAAGAGAAGTCGTGAAGTCGTGGGCTGCCGCGGCTGGGCACTTTTTCCTGTGCTGAGCACGGCCTACAGAAGGTTGTTTCTCAAGTCTTGTTTCTCAAGCCCACGAGTGCTGTCTATGCCCATTGGTAAATCGTCCTAAATCGTCCGATGCGCACATGTCCAGGTGCATCTCTTGGCCCAACAGCTTCGCTCTGCTGCGCTGCCCTCTCCGCCCTGCCCGCCTCCGCCCGCCTCCGCCCGCCTCCGTTGGCCACCAGTGCTGTCCCTTCGCGGGCCTTATAGGCTGAGGCATTCCCATTGTGTGACGCGTCCGCGCCCAACTCGGGCGTCGGCGAGTTTCGCGAAAAAAGAGCGATTGGCCACGGCGTGCTGCGCCTCCTAGACACCCTGTGAAGCACTGCAATTTTAGCCCCGCCGCAGGCGTTGACGTCTGGCCTCCAGCCGATTGCCTGTGAAGCACTGCAATTTTAGCCCCGCAGGAGGTATTCACGCCCAAGGAGATACCTAAGACAGTCAGCCGGTCTCACTGATCGGCCGCTGTGGCTGGTGCAGCTGCGACGTCTGTCCCCGGCGTCCACGTAGGGCTGGGAATAGGCCGGGCGTGGCCGAGAGGTAGATGCGGCTGCGTCGCCGACCTGTAAGAACATAAGCCGGGCTATTGTCGAGCTCCGTTGGCGGAAGCCCGACCACCTCGGTCCATACACCAGGGCAGCCTCGGGACGAGGTACAGGTACGGGCAAGGTACAGGTACGGGTAAGGTACAGGTACGGGTAAGGTACAGGTACGTATATTATATGATCTGATCGTCTCTCACCGCCTGTACTTCTGTCCTCGCGAGGAACACTTTGTCCTGTATCTTCTTCCTCGCCGCGCGTCTTTTTGTTCGTCTCGTCCGCACCGAGTGCCCGAGTGCTCTTGCTCGTAGTAGTTGCATTCCTCGTACTGCCGAAATGTCGTGTCCGGACTGCTTCACGGGCGCCGAGCACGAGGGTCAGCCCCGTGGGCAGATGACGACCGCGTACGGGCTAGAGACGTACCTGGTCGAGCCCACGGGCGGGCGCGAGGTCAAGGGCGTCATCGTGCTCATCCCGGACGTCTTCGGCCTGCCCTTTGTCAACAACAAGCTCCTAGCCGACCACTACGCTGACAAGGGCAACTACAAGGTCTACCTGCCCGACTTCATGACCGGTCCGTCCCCTCCTTTCTCTCTTTCTGGCCTTGTTTCGGCTGGCTGACCGGAGACGGTATGCCGCTTCAGGCCATGTCGCGCCGAAATGGATGCTCCAGACGATGAGGAAAAGCATAAACCCGGGCAGCATTTTCCTGAAGCCGTAAGCAGCAGCAGCAGCAGCAGCAGCAGCAGCACAACCCTCGGACCGTATATCGGTACTCCATATATTGTCGTAGTCACGCTAACGTCGTCCCCAGCTGGTACATGTTCTGGGTGCTCTGGGGCGTGCTGCCCTGGTACTGGGTGAACCGCGCGAGCCGGTCGTACCCGCGCGTGCGCGGCTTCTTCGAGCAGCTGCGCAAGGAGGAGGGCGCCACGCTGCCCGTGGCCGCGGCGGGTTTCTGCTGGGGCGGCAAGCACACCGTGCTGCTGGCGCGCGGCACCGACACCATCGACGGCCGCCCGCTCATCGACGCCGGCTTCACCGGCCACCCCAGCATGCTGGTCCTGCCCGAGGACGCCGACAACATCGCCCTGCCCGTGGCCTTCGCCTTCGGCGACAAGGAGACCTCGCTGACGGCCGAGCAGGTCGAGCAGATCCGCTCCGCCGTCGAGGCCTTGCCCGAGCCCCAGCGCGGCGAGGTCCGCATCTACAAGGACTGCGGCCATGGCTTCTGCACCCGCGCCGACGCCGTCGACGGCAGCATTATCTCCCAGCGCGCCGCCGAGGCCGAGGACCAGGCCATCGCCTGGTTCAACGCCAAGCTGAACATTGCTCCTTGATCGGGGAGGTCCGGGCGGCCTCGGACGTGGACCGCAGGGGCGGACTTAGGAGGGCTATCCGCAGTTCTATGATATCACGGGTCGGCTGGTTCATTTTATCTGCGCAGAACGTGGGCGCAAAGCGTTGGAATGTGGATTATAGATTCATCTATTATCCCCTCTTTTTCTTTTCTCTTTTTTTTCTTCGTAGCATTAGCATCTCCGTACTGGTAGTTTGGGCCATCTCTTTCTGGACTGGGAGGGGACGCTAGGACATCTTCGAGCTTTCAGCCTGGGTCGGGGTATTACGAGATATCTATAGTGGGATCCGGGCTATTTTTTTTATCAACACGTAGGGCTTTGACCATGCCATTAGCGCCTATAAAAGATAGACTTCGGACGAGAAATAAGATGCCCTGTACTGGCCGGTGCGAGGGCCTCGGGGACGTGGGAAACACTAGGCGTTCCGTTTGGAAAAGGCCTGAAGGGCATTTGGCGCGCGACCGTGTGGGCGAGCTAAGCCACAAATGAGGCACGTGGTCCTTCTCCGTACTACCAGCTCAACCCGCCACGTGACCACCCGAAAGCTAACACATCCGGCACCGCAAGGGCACCGCCGCATGTACCACACGAAACGTCCATGAATCGGCTGCTTTTTCCCACGTGGTTAATGGATGCTACTGCTCAATCTGCTACTATAAAAAGAAGACGTAATAGCGACCGACTGGTTGTCGAGGAAAAGGAGCAAGGGGCCCCCAAAAAAAATCCCCCAGTCCCGTCCTCCAGGCCCTGCCCACGAGTTATTTATTGTAACGGCCTCGCAGCTACAGCGCCCCGTCTTCCCCTTTCGGGGGGCTCGGCCTACTAGCCTTTTCAGGGACCTTCGACTTCGACGCCAACAGACGGTATTTACTTTGCGGCATGGCCCTCCTCCGTCCACGGGCAACTGTGTATCAGACTGGTTGCCACAGCCGGGGTTCGAATCCGGAGCTTCAGCGCTCTGGGGGGAGGGTTCCGTCCGTCTCTGAGGTGCTGGAGGGTGACTGCCCTTCAGACGGTTACACCACCCAGCTACCAACCGTTGAAAACCAATCCGCTTAGGCGGACTTATACGGTTTACCGCCAGTTTTGGGGGGGATGGGGGGGGTGCCTGGGGGGGTTCTGCCACTTTTTTTTCGTCTCATCTCTTCTCACCGCCTTGAGCTTGTATGTCGTAGAATTAGATGTCCTGCCGCTATGAACCCTCCGCCGCCTTCCGTACTCGCAGTCTGCAGCTTGGATTTCCAGCTTCTCCAGCTCGAGTCGGTCTCCTCGGATATCTCAAGTACGGCCCCCTATAGACTGGGACTACTAGAAATTGTCTTACCGTCACGTGCTGCACATCTCATCTGCTTGTAGGGGGGGCTGTAAGATCAGTCGTAAACTTACGCATACCGACAAAGATGAACCCTCCAGTCCGGAGAACGGCTCGCCTGATCCGTACAGCCCTCGCACAAACCGGAATGCGTATAGGGAAATGGCCTTAAGATGTGGCACCGATATGTAAACGATTAGTACTGGCACGCAGACCGAGGTGGTGGGCAGGCTCCCAAACGAACAAGGCGCACACAGGCCGCAGCTCGAACTGATTTGATTCCATTCCTTCCCCGCGAGGCGGGAGAACCTTTCAGCTCCTCCATTCCCCATTCCAAACGTATATGATCAATACTTACCCGTCGATCGGTAATACCTAACCGGGGGGGCGTTCTAGCCCTCGCCAAGGCATTTGCCACGCGAGAGAGCAACAGAGAGAACAGAGACGGAGACGGGGAACGGGTTCCGTCTCTCCTGCGCCTAATCTGATCTGCCCGATCTACTTGGGAGCCCTACGGCGTATTGTCTTTCGGGCCTCTTTCTCTTTGTCTCTCTAGATGACAAGCCCCCAGCGGGCCGGATCGCTTAGAGCGCCCTTCATATAGGCCGGATACTCTACTATTTATCGAGGGTTCCCCGCATCCGCGCCAGCAGAGGATAGTCCGCCCGCCCCTATTTAGCCCCCAGCGCCCCTGGCCGGCCGGCAAGGCGGGCAGCCGGCTCATATTGCTGGCCCTGGGTAAGTGTACCTGCAAATAATGTATTAACTATGTAGGCAGGTACTATGTAATTATCGCCTGGGACGGCTCCTGATAGAGTCTATCCCCTCCTTCCCTCTCTTTTCCCCCTTTCCCTTTCCCCATCTTTCTTTTTCCCTCTTCCTCCCCGCCTAAAAGGGGAGCTTCCCCAAAGCACTTTCCGTCCTATGCACCCTGTACCCGTACCCCGGAATTGCGGGGGGATGGAAGGAAGACGTCCCCCTTTTTTTTTTAACGCAAAATGTTCTTTTAAGGCGGTTCCCTCCTGTTGGGACGGGGGAGGGGGGAGCCCGGTAGGAGGACTAGGACTTGAAGCAGGGTAAGGCCTCGTCTCGTTCTCGATACACAGCCAGATCTGCTCCCAGTAGGACCAGACACGTTGTTTGTCTCGCCCTCTCTCTTCCCTCCCGACTGAGATGGCGAACCTCCGAGGACTGATGCTCGCCACGGCGGCGTCGCTCTGTACGTACATTTCTACTCCTGACTGGTTCTCGGTGTCTCTCGCTCATACTTCTCAGGGCTCCAGGGCGGCGCGGCGGCGCAAAATGGCACGTGCGCCCCCGTGGCCAGCAATAAGACGTATGACTACATCATTGTGGGGTCGGGGGCGGCGGGCATCCCCATGGCGGACCGGCTCAGCCAGGCGGGCCACTCGGTGCTGCTGCTAGAGAAAGGTCCAGCGTCGTCGGGGCGGTGGAACGGCACGATGAAGCCAGCGTGGCTGGAGGGCACGAACCTGACGCGCTTCGACGTGCCCGGGCTGGACAACCAGATCTGGCACGACTCGATCGGCGTGGCCTGCACCGACATCGACCAGATGGCCGGCTGCGTGCTCGGCGGCGGCACCGCCGTCAACGCCGGCCTGTGGTGGAAGCCCAACCCGCGCGACTGGGACTCCAACTTCCCCGGCGGCTGGACCAACGCCGACCTGGCCAACGCTACTTCGCGGGTGTTCTCGCGCATCCCGGGCGTATGTATTCCCCCTCTGGGACCCATAGGGTGCCTTCTATGCGAGAGAGGATAGGCGGTACTGACGGAGACGTAGACCACGGTCCCGTCGATGGACGGCAAACTGTACCTGCAGCAGGGCTTCGACACGCTCAGCCGCGGGCTCAACGCGTCCGGGTGGAAGTACATCACGCCCAACGAGCACCCGGAGCTGAAGGACCGCGTGTACGGCCACAGCACGTTCATGTACTCGGGCGGCGAGCGCGGCGGGCCGCTGGCCACGTACCTGGTCTCGGCCAGCCGGCGCGACAACTTCGCGCTGTTCCTCAACACCAACGCCAAGCGCATCGTGCGCACGGGCGGCCACGCGACGGGCGTCGAGGTCGAGTGCCAGAACGGCGCCGGCTTCTCGGGCTTGATCCCGCTGACGCCGCACACGGGCCGCGTGATCGCCTCCGCCGGCACGTTCGGCTCGGCCAAGCTGCTCCTGCGCAGCGGCATCGGGCCCGAGGACCAGCTCAACATCGTCAAGAGCTCGACGGACGGGCCGACGATGATCTCGAACGACTCGTGGATCGATCTGCCGGTCGGGTACAACCTCAACGACCACGTTGGCGTATGTCTTCTCCCATCTGCTGTCTTGTCTCCGTTCAGACCTCCTCTTCCTCTTTATCCACACTGCTTCCCTCTGCTGACGGCAACAGACGGACATCGAGATCGCGCACCCCGATGTCGTGTTCTACGACTTCTACGGCGCGTGGAGCGACCCGGTCAAGAGCGATGAGGAGATCTACCTCAAGAACCGCACGGGCATCCTGGCCCAGTCGGCGCCCAACCTGGGCCCCATGTTCTGGGAGACCCTCCGCGGCACCGACGGCGTCATCCGCCACCTGCAGTGGCAAGCCCGCGTCGAGGGCTCGACTAATAGTGCGTCCGCCAGCTCTCTTCTCTCTTTTTTTTTTTTTCTTTTTTTGCCCCCCCACTTCTCTTCTTGTAGGAAATGTTCATTGACGGTTCGTCAACGGGTAGCCTCGATGACAATTACGCAGTACCTGGGCACGGGCTCGGTCTCGCGCGGCCGCATGACCATCACACGGCGGCTGGGCACGTTCGTGTCGGTGCCGCCGTATCTGCACGACGACTTCGACAAGGAGGCCGTCATCAAGGGCATCGAGAACATCAAGGCGGTGTTCGGCGGCATCAGCAACCTCACCTGGATCCGCCCCGCCCCCAACGTCACCGTCACCGATTTTGTGAACTCGGTACGCCCCCCCTACCCCTGTCTGTCTGTCCGTATTTTGTCCTGCTACTGATGCTGATCCTCCCTCGGTGCAGATTCCCGCCCGGCCGGCCCAGCGCGGCTCCAACCACTGGATCGGTGAGCAGCCTCCTCTGGCCTCCTCTTGTCTGCTTCTTTTCTGCTGTTCTGCTGTATAGGCGCTGACGGAAAGCAGGCACCGCCAAGATGGGCCTCGACGACGGCCGCGCCGGCGGCACCGCGGTGGTGGACACGGACACGCGCGTGTACGGCACGGACAACCTGTTCGTGGTGGACGCGTCCATCTTCCCGGGCCACATCACCGGCAATCCGTCCGCGGCCATCGCCATCGCCTCCGAGCACGCCGCCGACCGCATCCTGGCCCTAGCTCCCCCGACCGTGGGCCAGCACAACGACCAGTGCGGCGGCGTCGCCTGGACCGGCAGCTCCGTCTGCGCGGCCGGCCTGCACTGCGTCGCTGTCAGCAGGGCCGTCTCCAAGGTGAGTACCTGCGATCAGTCGCTCCCATGTCATGGAAGGAGAACCTCGCTAATCAAAATGGGATAGTGTACCGCTGTGTCCAAGTAGCAGGAGCCTAATCGGGGCCCAACCTCAGCTAGAAGAGGTCCCGACCGGAGAGACAGAGAGGAGGAGAAAATAAATTAGTTATTCAGCTTCCCGTTGATAGCTTCAATCGAGGGCGTACTAGAATCGTTGAAATCCGTGTCCGCTTTTGTCCGAACGAGAGATAAGTTGTACCCCAGCCTCTCGCGTAAATACCATGGCCCGTACCAGCTGAGACTAAAGAGGGTGACGTTGCGGAAGATGTCTGGAGTTTAGAAGGTTGCTTTCAGTTGCAACCTGGGGGTTTGTATTATATTACGGATTATCTCCCTAAGGTCCATAGCACTCCCTCTCCCTTCCAGCTGACCTTCCAGCCGATATGTACCTCTCTTTAGGTACTGCATAGGTACCTCTAGGTTCCAGGTATAGACTGTACTACCAGCCCTGGGGGCCGCTGTACTACCTATTATCCTGCCACCCAGGCCTTTAGAGCCCCAACCGATACCTGGGCAATACTTCAGGCTTTACCTACAGGCCGTTGTCGCCCAAAAAGTCGGTGATGGCTCCGTACGCGCCGGTGGCGTTGAGGTGCAGGTTGATGCCATGGCCGGCCCCGGGATAGCTGATGGCCTGGAACGCCTTAGCGCTGCTGAAGATCTGCGTCGCCGGCACCTCGAGGGCGCCGTCGCAGCTGTACACTTTCAGTATACCACTCTTACAATGACAATTACCTAGGGAGATTAGCATACTCGGAGGTGCAGAAGATGAAGTCGAACTTTCCCGTGATGAGCTGGACGGTCTGGTCAGCCCGGCGTTCATTCACTCATCCATTCACATTGCCCTTACCAGCACGGCGCCCCCGTAGGTGAGAGGCAGCTCCGCTGCGCCGGCGGTCAGGAACTCGGTGAGGCCGAACGGCTGCTTGGTCGTGTCGGCGATCTCGGCGATCTTGGGGTCGTAGTCGCCCTGATGGAAGAAGCTTTTACCGACACACATGTCAGAATTGATACGCCCACAAAAATTGGGGAGGGGGGGGGGGGGGGTTGACATACCCCACTACAGAGCCAAACACGTCATTGGGCGTCAGATAACCCTAGATTCTCGCAGCCAGGTCAGATCAAGACTCGAACAGAGTAGGACGGATGCGGCGTACGGTATCTAGCTGGCGCCACTTCGCCGGAGACTGAGTGGCGGCGATGCGCAAGGACGAAGCCTCGAGGAAGCCCTGGACGTTGGTAAATGACTCGTTGAAACTAAAGCCTGTCGTGAAGAAATAACAGTGCGTTAGCTTCCACCAGGTAAATCTTAGGGGAGACGCTAAGTGCCTAGTTAGGAGAGCCACCACCGCCTCTTACCGGTGATAATCAGCCCCTCGGCCAGGGCGGGCTCCCGCGCCACCGCGGTGACGGAGATGGCGCTGCCGAAGCTGTGGCCGACGAGGACGACGTGCTCCGCTGGCCCGACGTCGGCCGTGTACCGGCCCGCCTTGACGAGATGCGCCAGCTCCACCAGCACCGCCGCCTGGCTCGACAGCTGCGCCACATACCCGGACACCCTAACTCGCTGTTAGTTCTGTAGCAGGAGTAGGATGGAGGGAAGAAAGGGCATCATTACTGCGTCGACTCCCCCACGCCGACGCGGTCGTAGAACAGGATGGAGTAGCCGCGGTCGACGACGAAGTCGACGAAGCTGTACAGTTCCGGGTGCGGCTGCGGATCCCAGTAGCTGCGAAGGGGACACAGACAAAGACAAGTCAGCGCTGAGGACTGAAAAACAACATAAGAGGAGAGAGGCGAAGGGGCTAGACGCACTTGCGCTCGAAATTCAAGCCGTGCGTGGCGATCAGCACGGTGCTCTGCTTGGCGTTGGGCTTCCCGTGGCTCGGCTTGCAGAAGGTGGCCCCGATCGTGTACGAGGCCGTCTGGTTGGCCGTCCCGTTGAAGGCGGCCGTGAGCGGCGGCGCGGACCGGCTGGTGACGGTGTCGATGAAGGCCATCACGTCGTAGTCGTCCCCGAACGGCGGCAGTCCGTACAGCAGGTTCTCCGAGGTCACGGTCACGGGGATCTTGTACTCGGTGCAGGATTTGGCCTGGGCCGGGTGGGCTGCTAGCAGCAGCAGCAGGGCCACGGCCGAGGAGGGGGAGAGTAAAGACTTCATCTTGTAGCAGATAAGGGTAGATTTGGAGGAGGTTTTCCGTCTGGACGTGTAATATTGGGTAGATAATAGCACGTATTATTACATGAGGGCGTCGCAGACATGGCTCCCTTCTTATACCTCCCCAGCAGCTAAGGACTGGATGCTCGATGCCCCTGTAAGGTGTTGTGCATACCCGAACAGACGCAAGAACCAGGTACGTTAGCGACATAGCCCTGCTGAATAAGGCTCTCTGCGAATAATCGCACCTCTACGGGAGCTCTTCGCGAGCCTCCCAATCAGGGCCCGTCCCTCGTGTAAGCCAGAGCCTTGGCAGCGACAGCCTCGGCAGCGAGATCCCGCTCCCGGCCGCCAGTCTGCCCGTCCCGACTTGGGACGAATACTTTCAGCTGATGCTGATGCGCGGGCTGCGTGCCAACTTGGGCCGATCTGTTTGGTGAAGGCCCCAGGCGGCATGTACTGCGCTGATTCAGCGCGGTGCTCGGTGTGTGTCCGTGTATCTTTTGGCCCTTTTTTTGGCGGCAGGCCGCGTGGGTTCGTTGGTAATAGTCGGGGATGATTACTCTCGAGGCTGATCTTGGACGTTAAGTCCGAAAGAACAGGTACGCCGATGAAAGACGCCGGTCTTACAAATGAGAGGTAGCAAAGGAGAAGTAAAAAAAGAAAGCAGCATGGTCAAAAAAGAAAAGAAAAACGTACAACAGCGGGGATTCGCTGGTCGTCACCGACCCAACTACTAATCCGCCGGTTACTGGTTTGACTAGGGGAGAGCGGACGGGATCCCGTATTTTCCAGCACCTATGGTCGTACGTGTCTGGAACTGCACCGTCCCGTCTTTATTAAGCACGCATTGCCCGTACGGAGTTCAGCCAAGCTCACGACTCCTCGCGCAAGGGACCGGGATAATTGCTACGTATTCTTCCCCCGAGACGGCGAATTCGCCCTGCACCACTACTATAGATGCTACTTCACAGCTGTTTCTGGGCAATCACCCACAAAAAGTTGGCGTCCACGTCGTCCGGCTCAACCGCCTCGACGACGACGTTCAGCCCCGTCCCCTTGACTCTGTCCAGCGTCCCCGCAGCGCCCCAGCCGCTCCAGAACATCCAGCCCTTCTCGTGCAGCCACTTGTCCAGCACGACGCCCGGCATGTCGCCGGCGGCGAAGTTGGCCAGGAGGTATCCGCCGGGACGGAGCCATTGGGCGATGTGGCCCAGCATCTGCGCCTGCTCCTCGCGCGGCAGGTGGATCAGGCTGTAGAAGGCCAGGACGGCGTCGAAGGCCCCGCCCGCGTCCGCGAGGGCGGCCGGCAGGGTCGTGGTCATATCGCCCTCGATCAGGGTGATGCGGTCGCCGTGCGCGCGCAAGTTCTCGCGGCACAGCTGGATCTGCGTGCTCGAGAGGTCGTTGGCCGTCAGCCGCAGGCCGGGCAGCCTGGTCAGCAGCGTCTGCGCCACGGGGATGCCGGCGCCGCAGCCGAGCTCGAGCATCGACAGTGCGGGGGCGCGGGGGTTGCCGGCGCTATCGCCGGCGCTATCGCCAGCGCCGCTGCCGGCGCCATTGCCCTCGCCGTCTCCGGGCCGGAGAAGTTGGAGTAGCTTGTCGAGGTAGGCAAGTCGCTTGGGGGAGTGGCCTGTCGTCCAGGCATTGTAGGTCGGCGCGATGACGTCGTACGACTCCTTGAGCCTCTCTTTGAGATTCTCGGGGGGCTGATCCGCGGAGGCGCTCATTTTGACGGAGGCGTGGGTATTTATTTCAGTGTTCAAGTGCGCTCATTTGAGGACAAGCAGTCATCCAGAGACTGAACAAATACGAACCTGAGGAATTCTTCCCGGGCTTATATATCTCGTTGTGAACCCTGGCCCATCGCTACTTACTACTTCGAAAATATCTAGAGACGGCGGTGGGCGCATGCGGAGGCTCGCCCGCTCCCGTCCGAGTCACTGACCGGGAGGACCCCCCCTCTCTCTATTGGAGACGGGCTGCGCTAGTGCTGTTGCTTCGGCGGCAGAGTCATGCGGCGAGATGTGGGGGAAGCACGCAAGGAGATATCTCGCTCGTCAAGGCGAAGGAGAAGACGAAGCACGAGGTGATAAGGCCACCAATTGGGGGAAGCAGATGAAAGGGATATCATGCAAGAAGTCGCAAATAGCACTATTACTTCAGAGCGCTCACTGAGTAAATATGATATGGGATGCAAATGCGCAGTATGTGGAGAGCAATTCGGACGAACGCGCCTTGCATGCTTCGTTACGACACATGGAAGCGAAGTAGATGACGAATGAACTCCGGATTGAAGATGAAGTCCACAATACTTACAGGGTATGTGAGCTAAATAGGTGGCGGATGACTCCGGATCGAAGATAAATTCTGCAGCATCTGCCTGGCATATGATCGAATTGGGTGATGGATAGACTTTTGGTTCGAAGATAAAGCCCACAATGCCTTGTTGGCGACGGTGTTGCGGGACAGGAAAAAGGACAGAAGCCGAAGCCTGGAGCACGTGCCCGGCGGCGCGCTCGGCGACCCGACGCCCGATTCCCCACTTATTTTAGTCAGGCTCCAACATTGACGTATCACGCTGCTTTTTGCTCTGTCTGGTTAAAGCTTCCGGGAGCTTCCTCCGTCTGGGCCTTTCCTCCCACCAGAACGAGCCGCCCTCGCCCTCGACCTCGACCGTAACGAATCGCGGATGCCGCAGCAACAGCAGCAGCAGCAGCAGCGCCAGCGCCGGTAGATTTGTCGACATGGCGACCGCACTGACACGGAAAGCCCTCTCGCCGGCTCTGCGCCTGGGCCGCCTCCCCTCCGCCACGGACGGGCCCTGGGCCCTTTGCCTCCGCCAACCCCTCCTCTTATCACAAAGCCCGCCCCGGAGAGAAGCGAAGCGCAGCTTCCTGTCGACCACGCGGCGCCGCGCGGCCAACCCGGCGTCGATTCTGGGCGCGCTGGGGCCGCCGGGAATCCCGCCGACGTACTTCCAGAAGCCGTCGTTGCCAGCCAACACCATCATCCGCTTCGTGCCGCAGCAGACGGCCTGGATCGTCGAGCGCATGGGCAAGTTCGATCGCATCCTGCAGCCCGGCCTGGCCATTCTGATTCCCTTCCTCGACCGCATCGCCTACGTCAAGTCGCTCAAGGAGGTCGCCATCGAGATTCCCAGCCAGAGCGCCATCACCGCCGACAACGTCACCCTCGAGCTCGACGGCGTGCTCTACACCCGCGTCTTTGACGCCTACAAGGCTAGGTGTGTTCTCCCTCTTTCTCTCTTCCTCTCTCTTCCTCTCTCCCTCTCTTTCTCTCTTCCTCTCTCCCTCTCTCCCCCCCCATCTGCCTTGTTTCAGAGCTGACACGCTCTCCTACAGCTACGGCGTGGAGGATGCCGAGTACGCCATCTCGCAGCTAGCGCAGACGACGATGCGGAGCGAGATCGGGCAGCTGTCGCTGGACCACGTGTTGAAGGAGCGCGCGGCGCTCAACACCAACATCACGGCGGCCATCAACGAGGCCGCGCAGGCGTGGGGCGTGACCTGCCTGCGCTACGAGATCCGCGACATCCACGCGCCCGCGGCCGTGGTCGAGGCCATGCACCGCCAGGTCACGGCCGAGCGCAGCAAGCGCGCCGAGATCCTCGACTCCGAGGGCCAGCGCCAGTCCGCCATCAACATCGCCGAGGGCAAGAAGCAGAGCGTCATCCTGGCCTCTGAGGCCCTGCGCGCCGAGAACATCAACCGCGCCAGCGGTGAGGCCGAGGCCATCCAGCTCAAGGCCACTGCCACCGCCGCCGGCATCGACGCCGTCGCCCGCGCCATTGCCCAGGGCCAGGACGCCGCCCAAGGCGCCCTCTCCCTCAGCGTGGCCGAGAAGTACGTTGACGCGTTCGCCAAGCTCGCCAAGGAGGGCACCGCCGTCGTCGTCCCGGGCAACGTCGGCGACATCGCCGGCATGATCACTACCGCCCTCAGCGTCTACGGCAAGGTCGGCAGTGTCACCCAGGCCCGCTCCGCCGCCCGTCAGGTGCTCGAGAGCGGCGGCGTCATCGGCTCTCAGCAGCAGCAGCCGTCGTCGTACGACGACGCCTCGGAGCTCGACGGCGCCGACCTCGCGAGCGCTGCTGCGTCGGCCTCGGCACGGAACAAGGCCATGAGGGACCAGATCGTCAACGATTTCGACAGGACGACTGGGGGGCGGTGACGAGCCTGAGCTTGAACTTGCCTGCTCAAAATAAAAAGGAAGCATAGGCACCAACCTTATATATCCTATCTCCTCCCTCCACCTCGACATTGCTTACCTCTTAAAAGTACAAGAGACAAAACGAGAGTTCTATGTCTCGCCCTCTACCCACCCCCCTCATGTTGTATTACATCGAATTTTGGCGATTACAAAAAGCAAAAAAGAGCAGGGATAGAGGGGACACTACGGGGGCGGCGTATGTGTCGACGGCGCCTTGGATGAAGGAGAAGGGGGGAATATACGATGTACGTAACAGGCATGGAGCGCTTCTGTTTAGCGCCGTCGGTGTCGATTATGGCAGGCACTGCTGCTACTGTAACTCTACTCTCCCCCATATCGAAGCAAAACTGCACGACCGCCATTCTTCGTAAAGGGGATGCTGGACGTAGCAAAAATTGAGTATGTATAGCTACATGTATTTCCCCTAGGATTTGCTACAAGTCCATCCCAGAGCTATTCACGGAAGTTCGTGCTTCTACGTCCCCGTGGAGGTACGTTATGCCTGCTAGACGACAGCATCTTACATCTTCACCTGACACGAAGAACGTATCATCTGCCTGCCTCCCTCAGCAATACTACACGCCCAGCTCGCCCCCCACTACTTCCAGAGCCTCGCTCACCAGCGCCAGCGTGTCAGCGTCGCCCGCCGCACCAGCCACCTGGACGGCGCGGATCAGCAGCGGGTACAGCCGCAGGAGGTGCTTCCGCGCCTCGCTCTCGGCGCCGGCGAGATCGGGGATGGCCTCCGGCTCCGAGCGCAGGTCGACGAGTTGGCGCAGCACACGGGCCAGCTCGCGCCGCTGCGACAGCGGCTGCGGCATGTAGCCTCGTAGCGGCTGGTCCGCCACGTACGCGCGGATGGTCAGGGCGCACCGCAGGATCAGATAGGGCGCTGCGGTCCGCGCGAGGCGGACGTGGAGCGGGTGGGCCGACTCTGCGTCTGCATCTGCGTCTGCGTCTGCGTCTGCGCCGGCGCCTGCTTCTTCTTTGTCTGCTGCAGCTCCCACCTGGCCGTTGCCTCCATCTCCGTCCGACGACGCTACCCTTCGACGAGACGGGTGCGACATCTTCCTGAGAACGCGGGGCGTCGGCGGCTGCACGACGATGGTCGGCGTCTCGGCGGCCTCTTCGCGGGCCGACACGAGGGCGAACAGCTCGTCGAGGCAGACGTAACTCATCTTCTGGCGCCGGGTGGGCTGGGGGTCGACGGTGCGTCCGTCGCGCGGCCTGTACAGGTCATTTAGGCCGCGGCCGACGACATTGTTACCGTTGGGAGTGCTGTTAGAGGTGCCGTTGGGGGTGTCATTTCCGTCGCCGTAGACGAGGGCTACCTCCTCGGGCGCCGGGGCGTGGATGCTCGATGTGCGGAACAGGCCCTCGGCGTAGGCCCGGCGCGTCTTGTCGGCGACAGCCTCAACCCCGAGCGCGGGTATGATGAGCTCGCGTAACTTGCGGAAGGCGTCCGTGTCGAACTGCTGGTCGTCCATGATGTCGGCGCTCGCCGCCGCGACGGCGTAATCCGCCGAGATGATGCCATTAGCGATCTGCACGATCACGTCCCACGTCTCTTGGAACACGGTCAGCGGCACGTCGGCCTCGCGGAGGTGCGGCAGGGTGGCCTCCAGGATCTCCAGAGCGGCCTTCGTGGCCTCCTTCCACGGTTGGGCGGACCGCGTGACGATGGGGAAGTGGTATTTGAGGACGATGGGCTTGGCCAGTGCCGAAAGGGCTCTCGAGTAGGCCCCGCTTGAGAAGACATCCGCGTCCGACGCGTTCTCGGTGATGTGGTTGTGCAGGATCTTCATCGCCTCCTTGGACATGGCCACGTACGTCCGTTTCTGGATCCCCCCCTGGCTGGCCCCCGGGCTGGCCTTGTCCTTCGCCTCGAAAGGCATGGAGACAAACTCGGCGAGTTGGCTGACCAGGACCGACGGCGCTCCGGGGATGTCGGTCCGGACGACTTTGAACACTTCCAGCACGCGCGCCTGGAGCGCAGTCATGTACTCGACGTCGCTCGCATAGCTGCCGGCGCTCGCCCGCATCGTCGCCTCGCGGAGCAGCTGCTTGATGCGCCGGATCCTGTCCAGGCTCAGATCCTCTTGTACGAGACGGTACAGCTCCAGGAGCGCGTCGACCCAGGAGAGGAGGCACTTCTGGTTATCTTTCTCTCCCTGCTTCGTGCCGCCTCCTTCCTTTCCGTCTTCGTCGGGAATGGGAAGCCCGCGGGACCACAGGTCCCACGCGAGGTTGATGGTCGTCCGGTCGAGGCTCCGCTTCGCGCCGTCGTCGCACTTGGACAGGATCCCCCCCAGACTGCTGAACGCGGCGCTGCTGATGTCGAGGATCTTGAAGTCGAGCATGACGGCGAAGTGGCCGAGGAGCTCCTGCCAGAGCGAGGCGAACGCTGGATGGGTGGTCAGCACATCCAGATAGCTCGCCAGGAGGCTGGAGACGCTGTTGATGATCACAACGGCCGTCTCGTTCCACTCCGCCTGCGCCGCCTCGCTCTTCGCCGCTTTCCCGTGGGCGAAGCGGAGGCGGCCTTCGATCGAGTCGAGCAACTTGAAGATGACGAAGCGGATGCAGATCGACCAGGCCTCAGGAGTGAGGCTGTTGCCGTACGCATGCACGATCCGCAGAAGTGTCTGGATCGCGCTGTTTCGCAGTTCCAGCCGCTGGTCCGTGGTGACGGCCGTCAGCCTCAGGAGGAGGAGCATCCAGAGCGCCGCCGTGGAGCCCGGGCGGTTGGGATCCGAGGCCAGTTCTATCAACGCCCGGTCGGTGGGCCCATCAGCCATGGCTTCTGCGATGGACATCGACTTCGTCTTCTTGGAGAGGAAATCCGAAATGGCCCAGAAGAACGTCACCGTCTGTGGGGGATCGCCGTCAGTAGGGGATCGCCGCCAGTAAGAGGGATGTCCTCAGCAAGGAAGACAGAGGCGAAAAGCAAGCAGCAGCAACTCACGGTGAGGGCGACGTTGAGGTCGTCGTCTTGCGAGCAGAACTTGTAGAGCGTGTCGACCAGATGGAGGAAGCACGAGTTGGGCAGCGACGACAAAAAGTCGGAGCAGATCAACTGCATCGAGGAGAACGACGCCTTGATGAGCTTCACGGACCGCGTCGTGAGCACGGTAGTGGTGCCGTCCGCGCCTGGCGACCCGTCGTTCTCGCCCTCGTCAGAGGCGAACGTCTGGCCGACGAATATACTGTCGATAATCTCGAAAACGATGTCCCAGCCGCTGACCAGGGCCTCGCCGCAGTTGTCTAGGAGGGTCTTGAGGCCGTCGAGGATGATCTTGTGGATGTCGACGTCGGTGGCGTGCACCGTCACCGACAGCTCCCGCTCTTCTCTCCGCGTCATGGGCAGCACTCCGTCCCGCAGCGCCTCGAGCAGCCGGAGCTGTATCCTCCCGCGCGTCAGTTCTGCTTCCTGCATCACGGCATTCGCGGCCTCTAGGACGAAGTGGACGAGGGTCATGGCTGCCTTGATTCGGACGGCCGAAGTGGCCGAGGTGGTAGTCAGGGTACCCGTGAGTTCGGCGATTAGGGGCGTCCAGCCGGAGACTTCAGGAGCGCCGTTCAGCAATCTCTCCAGGTTGATAGAGGCGATGTCGCCCAGCTTGGCCAGCGCGAACTGGTCTTCCTGGTTGGGCCCTGCCACCGCTGCTGTGGATATGCTGAGCACCCTCTTGTGCTGCACGTTCGGCGTCTTCAGGGTTGTAGCACCCCCGGACGGCGGCGACTGGGGTCTGCTGTCCGACGCCGTGGGCGTCGGCGGCTCCGCTCGCTTCTCCAGCAGGTTGCAGATGGCGGTGATGACCTCTACGAAGGCCGCGTTGGGGAAGTCCGCCGTGCTCTCGAACAGCCTCGAGGCTGCCGTCTCTACGGCCTTGATCTCCGTGTTGAAGCTGGCGAGGAGCATGTTGGCCTCGCTGTCCGCCTGCTGGTCCGGTGCCTTGGCCGCGGTCGGGGTCCTGCCGGCCGCCTTGCCGGTAGAGAAGAGGACAAAGTCGGCCTGCTGGAGCGTCTCCAGGATGATCTGCCACGACGGGCCTAGCGTGGCGCCCAGGGCGATGCCCAGGTTGAGCAGCGCCCGCAGGCAGAGCAGATTCCTCGTGTTGAGCGTCGCAGAGCCGACGTCCATGGACTGCTGTCTCTGCTTCTCAGGCCCTGCGGAGCCCTGGCTGACCAGGCTGTCGACGCTGAGGAGCCCGCGGGCATTGCTGAGGATGCTGTTTGGCGTCTCGACCGCGGTCGGCGTCGCTGGCCTGACGCCGTTGTTCAGACAGGCCGTGAAGACGTTGGGGGGCACGGCGGCCTTCCCCAGGGTCGTGAGGAAGGCATCCCTGGGGGTCGTCAGCTGCAGTAGCCCGGCGACGTGCGCGAACTTCTGGAACGCCCGCACTAGGCCGTGGTAGTACTCGGAATCCAGGGCGGCGTAGAGAAAGGTCGAGCAGGTAGCCAGGATGGCCGGCCAGCATTTGTCCATCAGCTGCGCGCACGCCTTGATTTCGGAGTAGAGGGGGTGGTCCTCCAGCGCGAGCGGGTTGGTCGGCACGGGATTTCTCCTAAACGACCCCGACCGCTCGAGCCCGATCTTGCTGGACACAGACCCCGACCGGCCCTCTCGCCCCGTCCCCGGGCCGGTCTCCGGCTTGGCGCCCTTCCTGCGCGCGCGGTTGTCGCTGGGCACGGTGAGCGGGAGGACGAACTTGGCCAGGCCTTCCGACAGGGAGTTGATACAAGCCAGCGTCAGGCTGTAGAGGTACGACTCGGGAATGGGAGGGGCGTCGGTCTTGTCGAGCTGGTCGATGCACGGGACGCGGATGTTGCTCCACTGGGTGCTGATGCCGGTGTTGTGGCCTTCCGACCCGATCGAGCTGCCGATGATGCCGCCCATGCCGCTGGCCTCGAGCACGGCCTGGTCCGAGGAGCCGAGGGTGCTGTGGGAATTGGCGACGGGGATGGTCGACTGGTGGCCGAGCCCGATGACGGACGGCCGCTCGGTGCTGACCCGGACGAAGGTGGCCATCAGGTCGCCCATGATGTTCTGCTCGCCCTCCTTGGCGTCGAAGAGGACGAAGATACGGCGCACCAGCCCGGGCTCCCCGAAGATGCCGCGGAAGACTTCCATGCACAGGGACCGCCTCCACAGCGCGGGGTCCTGGTCCAGGATCTGGATGAGCATGCTCATTGCCTCTCCGCTCTCGGTCGGCATGGCCGAGATGTGCCGCCGGAGGAGGGTGTACATGATCCGCGCCAGTCTCACGGCCGTAGGGAAGTTGGGCTTCCCGGCGAAGCTCTTGGTGATGAGCGGCATGACCCTGGTCCGGAGCACGTGCGCCTGCTCCGGGCGCGTCGAGAAGATGGCGGCGTGGTTGGTCAGCACCGATTCGATCAGCTCCAGGCCGAAGGGCTGGGACAGCCCGGAGAACCGCAGGTACTCCGGCCGCTGGGATTCCGTCAGCAGGCAGAGGTCGTTGAACACGCGGTAGGCATCCAGGGCTGCCTCCCGCAGCGGGACGGTGCCGTCTCGAGTCGGCGCCTCGCCGGCGGGGGGGAGGTCGGGGGAGGCTTCTAGCAACGGACGGAAAGTAGACGTAAGTACGAAGAAAATGTAGTAGGACCAGGCCGTGGCGCCGATCAGGCCGTCGCGCCGGCCCGGCGGTGCGGTGCGCGCTCGACTTACTCTCCTCCGCGGCCACCTTGTCAAAGACGGACACGACAAGCTGCTGCAGCGTCGCAGCAGAGGTGTTGTTGACGATGGCGTTCTTGCTGGACTGCAGGATGAAGCAGATGTTGAGCGCCGTGAAGAGGAGCTCGCCCTTCAGCTCGCTAGAGTAGTTCTGCAGCAGCGAGGGCAGCGCCTGGAGGATCTTGAGCTGCACGTCCAGACCAGCCGAGGTGGCCTCTCTCAGCGCCTCCAGCACCTGGTTCAGCCGGGGCCTGGGCAGGGCCTTGGCCACGATGAGCCGCTGCAGGCATACTATGGCGATGCCCGTAAACTTGACGTTCCTGGTGCCGCAGGCGATGATGAAGGGGTTCACAAAGTTGGCCTTCTGGGAGAGCTCTGCAGATGGGCCGCACCATCAGCTCACGATTACTCCAGAGGAGCAGGGGGGATAAGTCCCCGGGGGGGGGGGGGGGGGGGGTGTGTGGGCGGGGGGGGGGGGGGGGGGGGGGGGGGGGGGCGGGTGGGGCGGGGGGGGCGGGGGGGGGGGGGGGGGGGGGGGGGGGGGGGGGGGGGGGGGGGGG